>QRDG01000450.1:0-66687 GCA_012064385.1 Puccinellia tenuiflora | reverse complement strand
GTGAAACTAAGCTAGTATCAAGACTGCCACTTCCCTCTCTCCGATTCAGGCAACAGTTAATCGTGCATAAATAGCACACAAATACTAGAAGTTATGCAAAGGTAACATCAAGAGAAGTTATGCTATTGTTTTCTGTAGAATATTGCAGTCAAAGTAGTAGTACTGGTAACAAGAATGTCGCTTTGCTCTGCAATTTCCCCCCATGATACAGTGGAGGAAACAATGAGAGGACGAGGCAGCATGGATTGGGGTCTCACCGGTAGCAGCCGAGGGTGATGACGGTGCGCACGATGCCGTCGAGGCGCAGGCGGCCGCGGCGCCTGGTGACGTCGACGGAGACGAGCACGGGCGTGGTCTCTCCGCTGTCCTGCGTCGGCTTCGTCTTGGTAGAGGGGAGGATGCCCATGGCGGCGGCGCGGGCCCTGGAGTGCGGGGTGGAGAGGTCGGCGAAGCCCAGGCGCTCGAGCGTGGTGGCGTACTCCACGTGGAGCGCCGCCGCGTCGCGCCGGTACACCAGCGCGCCCTCCCACGGAGAAGACCCCTCCTCGTCGTCCTCCGCGTCAGGGCCCTCGAGCTCGTCGAGGTCGAGCGTGAGGAAGACATCGTCGTCGTCGGGGTCGACGGCGTGGCGGCGCCCCCATGTCAGTCGAGCTGAGGAGGGGGGTGGACGGGATTGGGACCACGACTGGATCAGGCGGCGACGGAGGAGGGCGGTCGTCGCCGGCGTGCGGTGGGGGAGGAGGAGCGGGCAGTGGCAGTGCGCCGCGACGGCGACCGGATAACACACCATCCTCTACTCTTTTCTCTCTGCAGTGAGAGAAGGAAACTTTCCGAGGTTTGAAGTTTGATACATGAAGATATTTCCATTTATCATATAAACATGGGGAAAATCATAAAAATAAAGGGATAAAAAATCCTGTTACAAGATGGCCAAATAGCATATATATTTTTCCTTCATAAATTGAAATGAGAGGAAAGAGCATCTCTAACAGCATCCCAAATTTGCTAAGATATCCAAAAATTGGAAATATGGGTTTTTTGGCCTTAGAAACTAGCTCCATCATTATACCTTATCCCACTGCCCATATCCATGTATTTTAGTTAGTGACCATATTTCTCTCCCCTCTACCGAAATATGGTTCTCCCAAACCACAAACCATTTTCTGAAAACACATGTGCAAAAGGCAACGGCCCGAGCAGGAAACTTCCACGCCCGACTCACCACCCTCCTTCACTGATTCCGGCCACCGGAGCTGTCATGGAAGTCGTTGTTGGACTCCCCCAACCCCTTCTTTACCGTCCTTCCCTCCTTTCCGTCGTCGTCAGATCCAAACCGAAGGAGCCTCGCGCTACCATGGGTGCGCATACGGCCATCACGGTATGAGTACAAAGACTAACCTACCTGTGGTAGGATGGTTAGGAGGGTGGTTGTACCCCCAACTCATCAGAGTTCAAACCCCAGATTTGACACTGGTGTTTCTCATTTAGGCGGAATATTCTTCAGTGCGAGGCGTCTGTGGTGACTTCGTCAACCTCAAGACTCGACCCGCCGGCTCAGTCTCTCGAAGGTGCTCATAGGGGTAGGGTGTGCGTGTGTGCGTTTTATAGGGGTGAGTGTGTGCACGTGTATGTGAGCGTCTGCGTTTGTACTGTGTTTCGTAAAAAAAAAAACTTCCGGCTACTTTAGTATGAGATACATTGGAAGTTAGTTGAGTTACGGGTTACGAGTTCATAGTGTGTAGCTTGAGTGCAAATTGTGTTTGTAGGCAAGTTTTATTTCATTGTCAATCCACAGGGTCCTCACATTTTCACATGACAAGAGAGTTATATTTCTTGATGAATATATTGGTACGATTAGAGAGTTAAATTTTTTGATGAAGGTGTCATGTACCTTGAGCAAGAAGTAACATGTTGAAACATGCTTCCCTGAATTCAAAAACTAAGCTTGACAAGTTTTCCTTCATTTTTTTTTTGCATATTTGTGAGTCCAGACAATAGCAAATTAGGATATCCAGCTGAAGTGAGGGCACGTGTCCTAGATTAGACTTTAGTGGGCACAGATGAAATATGGTAATTAAGCCATGCATGCAGCCACCACATGGACTTCTTTTCTTATTTTCAAACTTTGAAATGTTTTATCTTTTGAACTGTAAATCAAAACTTAGATCCGTTTTCACGGTTAGCTTTGTCGTGTTGATATCTTCGAATGTCATGTTGATATGTTTTGACAACATTTTTTTTCTAATCGTAGTTGCCAGATTATTGTCACTTGGTCACCAGGGTATTGTCATGTTGGTCACCAGGTTAAAATCGAATGGTTACCAGATTTTTTAAACTTCGCTACTCATCAACATAAGTCTTTTCTGATGTTAATATCATGTTTTACGTGTTTAGAGGGAAACAAATACTCACACTGCGAATGTGTAGAACATTTGTATGACCGAAAAATATGTAAAAATTATCTGGTAACTGTGTGTTATTTGAATGGTTACTGTTAACTAATAGCATGACAACTGAAAGAACATCTCTTAGTTTTGGTGATTTAATGACAACATATTTTGTGGGCTAATCTTGTTTGTTAAAGTGTCTTGACAGGTTTCTTAGTTGATTAGGCCCAGAAGGTGAAAAGATCGAAGACGGAGAAGAGGGTCTCTTTGGAGTGGTTTTCTGCCTTTGGTGGACCGGAAGTTCCGGCCCTTTGGGCGGAAATTCCGGCCAAGCGCGAAAACGGCTAAGTCATTTTTGGGATTCCTCTCTAGAGGGGCCCCGGAACTTCTCCCGGAAGTTCACCCCGAAAATTTCCGATGGTCCGGAAATTCCGGCCTCCTGGCCGGAAGTTCCGGCCCTGCAAATTTTCCGGCGGAATTTTGGCTAAGTCTTTTTGGGTTTTCCTCTCGGGAGAGGTCCCGGAGGTTTTGGGCGGAAATTCTCCCCGGAGATTTCCGGCCCATCGGAAGTTCCGGTAATTTATACCGGAAATTCCGGCCCTGCGCTTTTCCAACGGCCAGATTTCCTGAAGGGGTATTTATACCCCCTCCCCCTACCTTGGAACAGCTAGCTCTTGCAACTCTCTCTCCTCATTAAAGGCAAAAGCTCAAATCGAAGAGATCTCCCAATCCCTCCACCCAGACTCGTTGATTTTTGGAGGATTGAAGGAGAAGGCCAAGATCTACATCTTCACCAACCGGTTTTTCATTTCCCCCTCATTTGATTGAGGGATTCGTGTCTAGGGTTTCCATTGGGAAAACCTAGGTGTTTGGTTGTACTCACTTTGATTGTTGTTGTTTTAGTTGTTGTATTGTTTTGGGAGCCCCCGATTAAGTTGTGGGTGTGTGCCCCGAGAACATTGTAAGGGCTCTAGTTTTCGCCTTGAAGGATACCGATAGTGGAAGGTGAACCTAACCCTTGGGTGAGGTTCATCAGAGAATAGGGTGAGGCCTTTGTGGCATCTTGAGTAGGCCTCTTGTGGCGAGCTCACACCCCTCCAACGAGACGTACTCCCTTAACAAGGAGGAACTCGGGCATACATCCTTGTCTCCGCGTGCTTCTACTTTCGGTTATCTCTATCCCTTAGTTATCTTTACTAGTATCGTGTTATTTGCCTAGTTGCTTTAGCTTGCTCTTCATATAGGTAAATTCACCATAGTTGCATATCTAGAGAATTTACCTTTGTGTTAAGCCTAAAATCGAAAAATAATTAAAAATTGGTGTAGCACCTATTCACCCCCCCCCCTCTAGGTGCCCATACGATCCTTTCAATTGGTATCAGAGCCTTGGCTCCTAAGTTAGGCTTCACCGCCTAAGAGAGTATGGGTGACGGTGATGATGTTACGGGTGGTAGCACCCCTCCGGTGTCCATGGATGATCTCAAGAATTTGGAAACAAGCTTGAAATCATCTATGGACACTCAAATGGAGGAGTTGCGTGTTATGATGAGGGAACTCATGAAGGCTAACAAGCCACCCGCTACATCATCCCTAGAGGCTAATGCTTCTGCCGCACATGATGGGGAGGGCGAACAACCCACCGATGAATCCCCTCCTAAAATTGACGGTGGGAAGCCGGAGTACCATGGGGTTCCATTTAAGTACTCGGTCGACCCACCTATCCCGCATTATCATATAAACAATAGGGGTGATCCACCTAAGTTTAATCCATCTTGTTTTTCTAATTGGCAATTTATGATGAAATCTCATATCAAGAGCACTTCGAGCGAGCTATGGAGAATCATTGAAGTTGGTTTCAAGGTCGTCGACCCAAGCAACATGACAAGAAGAGAAGTTGTGGATGGTCAACTCAATGACTTGGCTCTCAACATAATTCAAACCGCCGTGGGAGAAAAGCACATATCTCTCATCGAGCTTGCCACCACCGCCAAAGAAGCTTGGGATACTCTCACCCAAGAGTTTGTCGGCAATGAGAGCATGGAGAGGAATAGGTTTGAAGCCTTGAGCAACCAAGCCGAAGGATTTTTCATGATAGATGGTGAAGACCATGAAGAAATGTATCGAAGGCTCAAGACCCTTGCCACTCAATTTAGAGCCCTTGGAGCAACCTATGTGGATGATGCTTGGATCAAGAGGAAGTATGTGAGTGCCCTTTGGCCTTTTGAATCCACCGACTTGAAGAGCCTCCAAGGAAGACACAACTATCACCTCATGTCATCTAATGAAGTCATACAAGAGATGGCGGCATACAAGGTGGCCGCCAAGAACGCCGAAGACGCTCGAGCCCGAGCCATTGGAATGCATAGAGGAACTTCACTTGCTTTGAAGGCCAAGGTTGTGGTGCAAGATGATGATGATGAGACTCAAGAAGATGTGTCACATTGGGATCCCAAAGAACTTGAAGATACTCTCCAGGATTACTCGGCTCTCACATCCAAAGTCTTTTGGAAGAGTCCGTCCAAGGCAAGGGATTTTGTCAACAAGGCAAGTGGAAGGAAGGAGGGTGGCCAAAGAGTTCGTTCTTGATACAATTGTCAACATAAATATCCCTTTGTGGCCGAATGCACGTTTGAGAATCGAGAACATCATGGAGGGAAGCTTGTTCGAAAGGACAAGTCAAAGGAAACCAACAAGAAACCTTTCTTCAAGAAGAATGCCATCAACAAGAAGCCTCCGAGAATTGTATTGCTTGCGCAAGAAGAGTACTCATCCGGGGAAGAAGAGGAAGAACCCACAAATGAAGTTGCCGCCATTGCCATAGCATCTTCATCATCTCCTTCCCTATTTGAATCCCCCAATGAGAATGTCTCCAACTCCTCCGCAAGATGCTTCATGGCTAAGACCGACGAGGTATCATCTCCCTCATCTCCTAAGACAATGAGTAGTATGGATGATGCTGCTAGTCTTAAAATTAAAGAGAAAAATTGTTGCTTTCGATCATTTTATCACTAACATGCAAGGTGGAACAAAGAAGCATGTAGAGGCTCTTATGAGTCAATATGGTGAAGCTCAAGAAATGCTTGAGATCAAGGGTAAGATTGAAAGAGAGGATGCTATGGAAATTGGATCCTTGAAAGACAATCTTGAAGAAGAGCATGAGCTTAGAGTTTCCCTAGAGCAACAACTAGAATCTATAGAAGAATCAAATGATGTAATTGTTGCTAAACTCATTAAAGAACGTGACCATGCAATTGCTAAATACAAATCATGTAAGAAAGAAAAGGTCGAGCTTGGTGTTGGTCATTCTAGACTAATCGAGGAGTTAGAGAAGCTTTCCAAGGCTCACAAGGCATTGGAGAGTGAACACTCTACCCTCACTAAGTCATATGAACAACTTCAAGCTCAACCGCCTAAAAATGATGTGTCTAGTTCCTCCACTCCCATTACTTGTGATCATGAAAATATCATTGAGGAAAATGCTAGGTTGAAGATCAATTTTGTTAAAGCCATCTCTCTAGGTAAGAAACCGTTTGTTACTTCACAAAAGGGGAGAGTTGGTCTTGGATTTGTTGAGGAGGAAAAGGAGAAAGAAAGCTTCATGAAGGATGCTAGAGCTCCTCAAGCAAAGAAGACCCCACAAACTAAGAAGGCCAACATCCCTAGTGCTCCTCAAGCAAAGAAGATCCCTCAAGCTAAGAAGGTCAACATTGCTAGTGGTAGTGCCACAAGTGAAAGAACAAACGATGTCCCGGATGTCGCCTAGAGGGGGGGTGAATAGGCGATTAACACTTTTTCTAATTAGGGGCTTGATAATTGCGGAATAAAACTATGTGTTTAAATTAACAAGCCAACAACCTAATTACTAGGCTCACCTATGTGCACCAACAACTTATGCTAAGCAATTTAAGCAACAAGGTGATAGCTATAGATAAACTTCAAGCACGAAGGCTATCACAATGTAAATTGCATAAGTAAAAGCTCGGGTATAGAAATAACCGAGGCACGCGGAGACGAGGATGTATTCCCGAGTTCCTCCTTATTAAGGGAGTACGTCTCGTTGGAGGGGTGTGAGCTCGCCACAAAAGGCCTACTCAAGATGCCACAAAGGCCTCACCCTATTCCCCGATGAACCTCACCCAAGGGATTGGTTCACCTTCCACTATCGGAATCCTTCAAGGCGGATTCCGGAGCCCTTTACAACTCTTCTTGGGGCACACACCCACAACTCAATTGGGGGCTCCCAAACTCGTGCCGAAGCTTCACAAGCGAAGTCTTCGCGGCACCTCCAAACCGTCTAGGGTACACAATGCACCCAAGAGTAACAAGCTTCTCAACGTCGATCTTCACGTATCACCGTAGGGAGAGCAACCCGATGCAACAAATGCAAGAGGCAAGAACATACAAAGTGGTCAAGTCCTTCACTCTCAAATTCCAACCAAGCAACAAATGCTTTGGGGGGAATAAGAGAGGAAGAACAAAGGGGATGAACACAAAGCAACCCCAAATCTAGATCCACTAGGTTCCCCTCACTTAGAGGAGAATTTGATTGGTGGAATGGTAGATCTAGATCTCTTCTCTTGAATCCCTAAGTTTGGGCAAGAATCATCGGAGGGATTGAGAGGAATCAAGCTCACAAGGATGTGCAACAATGGAGGAGAGAGAGCTTGATTAGATTCAAAAGATTGGAAGAAGTGTTAAACCGTTGGGGAAGAAAACCTCCTTAAATAGGTAGCCCAGAAAAACTGGTCGTTGGGGCACAGATTCCCGCAGGGGCGGAAGTACCGGCCCAAGGGGTGGTACTACCGCCCCACGTAAAACTGCCCCAACGGCTCTCTCAAGAGACGAAAAACCCGCAGGACCGGTAGTACTGGCCCAAAGGGCGGTACTTCCGGCCCACCCAGAAAAAGCCTGCCAACGGCTAGAAGAGAAAGACCCGCGGGACCGGTAGTACCGGGAAAAGGCTCGGAACTTCTGGTTTACCGGTAGTACCGGAACAAGTTCTGGTGCCACTTCCGCTCGTTAACAGAACCGAAGCGGAAGTGGACGCCGGAAGTTGGTCCGGAACAAGCCAGCAGTAATTCTGTAAAATAGATCGGTAGTACCGGTTTACCGGTACTTCCGGGGTTACTTCCGGTTCCACTTCCGCTCGGTAACAGAACCGAACTTTCATAAGCGGAAGTGGTGTCCGGAAGTAGCCGCGGAAGTGACCAGCGGTAGTACCGCTTGCGTGGCCGGTACTTCCGGTCACTGAAGAACAGCAAAACCTGAAACTGAATAACTTTTGCGTGGAAACTCCGAATCGAGTGAATCCAATTTTGTTGGAAAGAGGACGACAAGAGATTACACTACAAAAAGTCAAAATATTGAAACAAGCAAGGGAGATTGTGCAAAGGGTTGGAATGGTGAGACCTTTCCAAGCGGATGAACCGGTAAAATCTCCAACACCGAAAACGCACAAGCTTTTCATCAAGACTCCGTTTTCTATGATCTTGGGCTTGTTTCGAAGATAATCACAAGCCCTACAAGATCATGCATATACACATCATAGTCTATCATGTGAGGAGGAAAAACCTCCGATATAAAAAATGTAAGAAGATATTCATGAGATCCGTTTTTGATGAACTAGAGCTTGGTATGGAGATGAACACAAGCTCTAAATTCTCACATGGATAAAAGCCAAATAAGAACAAATAAAGATGATTGCATGGATGCAAAGGTTTGCGCTCTCCACGAACGATACGATCACGATACTCGGTCGAGAACCCCTCTTGATAGTACGGCTATCTATCCTATAACCCGGTCTCTCACTAAACATCATGAGACCGGTAAAATAGAAACCCTATCAAGATCATACCTTTGCCTTGCGCATAAATCCACTTGAGGTCGATGAAGACGATCTTCAACTCCTCAAGACGCACCACCTTTCTTCATTGCGCTTTGCTTGGTGAAGAATCACTTGTTGCTCCCCCATACACCAAGATGGGAGAAGCATCTCTTCGGCATATCTTCACTTGAAATTGAGAGTTGATCAACCCGCACGAAACCTTGATCAACCCATAAACTTCTTCCCTAAACCTTGATTCCAACCAAAGGAGATCAAGCAACTCAAATGGACACACCTATAAATATAGCTCAAAGCAAACATTAGTCCATAGAGATTGTCATTAATTACCAAAACCATGCATGGGGTCAACCATGCACTTTCAACAAGGGGCAAATGCCTCTATTTTCGAATCTAGGACAGACTCACAATTCGTTTAACCTACTCCCTCCGATCCATAAAAAATGTCGCTCATTTTCTACTAAGTTAGTACAAAACTTTGTACTAAATGAGCGACACTTTTTATGGGTCGGAGGGAGTAGTTGATTTAGATGGAATTTGCCAGTTTTCTTTGGTAGAATTTCTCATATAGGCTAGAACTCTCAGTGTGTAGCAGTGATTTGAAAGTGGCTTGCAATTTTGTTCGGATTCAACGGAATTTCCGCTCGCTGCACAAGGCCGGAACTTCCGGTGTGCAGCGGCCGGAAATTACGCCCGTCCGGAACTTCCGTCCCTTCGGCCGGAACTTCCGCCCTTTTGGGCCGGAATTTCCGGTGTGAACCTGATCAAATTTTCTACTTTCCTCTCAATGCTATTTCCTTTTGGCCACCGGACATGAGTGCTTATATATGCTTTCCTGTCTTTCTATTCATCTTCTTGCAGGTGGTTCCTTCTCCTCTCGTCGTCATCACAAGCGTGCGGCCTCTCGCACCCCTCGCCCTCACTTGGTTGAAATTGAGTCCGAGTCAGATCAGGAGACCTTGGCCTCACGCCGTGCTCAGATTGATGATCAAAGGAAGAAGAAGAAAGATGTACAGCTGGCCATCAGTGACATGACAAGGAATGAGTTTATTGCATGACGCAAAACTAACTTCTATGATCAGTCCCGTGACCTCACTATTGACAATTGCTTTTGGTGTTATGATCAAGAGATCCTGTTCAAGAATGTCTATGCTGTGATGTCTGAGAAGAAGAAAGTGTGTCCAATGAAGGCCATTGATTTTGAGCACCTCATGAAGAAGGCCGACTACTTTGGGACAACAGTCAGGGTTGTGGACTGTTTGGGGCTGCGTCACCTCATGGAGATGGAATGTAACTATAATGTGGTCCTTGTTCAGCAGTTCTATGCCACAGTGGTGTTTGATGATGATGTCAACATTGGTATGACTTGGATGTCTGACACACATAAGCTCACCTCGACATTCAAAGAGTTTGCAGGTATTCTTGGGTACCCCTTCACTGGATCTCACATTAATGAGGGGACTCGCATGCATCTCATTGGCTCTGATTATGACAAGTCCAAGTTAAGGGAGTTTTATTCTGATGAGAGTGGGGTTGGGACCACCTCCGGTCTTCTTCCCCTAAATGACATCCTTTTGCGCATGTTCCGGGAATCAATTGCTCCTAGTGGTGGGAACAATGATGCTATTCGAGGAGGGCTTGTGAACCTCCTTCACTATTGAAAGAACGAGATGTCGCCTAGAGGGGGGGGGGGTGAATAGGCGTTTTAAAACTTTTACGTTTAAGGCTTGATAAATGCGGAAGAAAACTAGCGTTTAATTTATCAAGCACAAAACCTAATACACTAGGTTCACCTATGTGCACCAACAACTTATGCTAGGCAAGTTAAACAACAAGGATAGCAAGATATAGTACTTCAAGCTCGATGGCTATCACAAGGTAAATGCATAAGTAAAGGGGTTTGGTTATAGAGATAACCGACACAAGTGGAGACGGAGGTTTGATTCCTGTAGTTCCTTCCCAATGGAAATACGTCTACGTTGGAGAGGTGTGGAGGCTCCTTGGCCCTCCTACAAGCACGTTCGTGCTCACCCTATTCTACGTGAGCTCCTCCCGTGTGGAATACCCGATGGGGGATTTGCTCATCCACTATGAGGTCGTCTTGAGGGCGTTGACCAAACCCGTACAATGGGGTCTTCTTGAGGGCGTTGACCAAACCCGTATAATTTGCCCGAGCCTACCTCCACACAATAGGAGGCTCCCGTAGCACACACAACCGTCTAGGGTGCACAATGCACCCAAGAGGCACAAGCTCTTGGGAGCCCTATGCACCCAAGAGTAACAAGCTTCTCGAACTTCAATCCCACATATCACCGTGGGGAACTCAAACCGATGCACCAAATGCAATGGCAAGAACACACTAAGTGGTCAAGTCCTTCTCTCCGAAATCCAACCAAAACAACTAATGCTAGGGAGGAATTTGAGAGGAAGAATAAAGGAGAAACACTAAGAACTCCAAAATCTAGATCTACTAGGTTCCCCTTACTTAGAGGAGGAATGGATTGGTGAAATGGTAGATCTAGATCTCCTCTCTTGTTTCCCTAAAAATGGGCAAGAATCATTGGAGGGAAGTGGAGGAAGCAAGCTCTCAAGATGTGCAACAATGGAGAAGAGAGAGAGCCAAGAGTTGGGTACCTATTAGGGAAGAAGGCCCCTTAAATAGGTCCCCTGAAAATCCAACCGTTGGGGGGCTGAAACCCGCAGGGGCGGTACTACCGCCAGTTTTGGCGGTACTGCCGCCCCACGAGATTCAGCCAGCCAACGGCTAGCAAAAGAGCCCGCAGCAGCAGTACTGCTGCCAGAGGCGGCGGTACTACCGCTGGGGTGAAACAGAGGGTATCAACGGCGGCAGTGCTGCACAGCCCAAGAGAGGGCTCAAAGTCCCTAGCAGCGGTACTACCGCCAAAGGCGGCGGTACTGCCGCTGAGGGCTAACAGAGCACCTCCCTGGCGGTAGTGCTGGCGGCACTGCTGGCGGTGCCACACAGCCTAGGAGAGGGCTCAAAGTCCTCAGGAGCGGTACTACCGCCAGAGGCGGCGGTACTGCCGCTGAGGGCTAACAGAGCACCTCCCTGGCGGTGGTGCTGGCGGCACTACTGGCGGTACCCCCGGCGGTACTGCCGCCAGAGGCGGCGGTACTACCGCTGCACAGAGAAAAACAGCAAAACCCTGAAACTGAATAACTTTTGCTAGGAAACTCCGATCGAGGTGAATCCAATTTTGTTGGAAAGAGGACGACAAGAGCTACCCAACAAAAAGCAAAAATATTGAAACCAAGCAAGGAAGATTTTGCTAATAAATGGAAGAGTGAAACCTTCCGCACGGATGGACCGGCAAAATCTCCAAAACCGAAAACGCAAGAGAAGATGCATACGAAATCCGTTTTCGGTGAACTTGGCTTTGTCATGACAAGCACGACGAGCACCAAGACCACACCACGATAAGAGCCAACTAAGAACCAATAAATATGTTGCCAAGGATGCAAATGTTTGAGCTCTCTATGACGATACGATCAAGATATTCACTCGAGAGCCCCTCTTGATAGTACAGCTATCTATCCTATAACCCGGTCTCTCAACTAACATCATGAGACCGGTAAAATAGAAACCCTATCAAGATCATACCTTTTCCTTGCGCATAGTCCACTTGAGCTTGTTGATGACGATCTTGACCTTCTCAAGTTGGATCACCTTTCTTGACTGCGCTCCACTCGGTGAAGATTCGCAACGTGCTCCCCCATACACCAAGATGGGAGAGACACACTTCAACAAATCTTCACTTGGCCTTTATCTTGATGACGATCACCACGTGACGCCATCCTCCATGGGCAACATAGGATCTTCCTCTTGATTCATGCTCATGGAGAAACACCTTGGCCTTGATCGACAAATGATCTTTTCTTCTTTTAGCCTTGACTCCAACATATGGAGTTCAAAGCATGCTAATGGACCAAACCTACAAGTAGCTCAAAGTACACATTAGTCCTTAAGGATTGTCATTAATTACCAAAACCACACATGGGGGCAACCATGCTCTTTCGACTATGCTTTTGAGGCAGCCACTCTAGGTACCCTTCGCCCCAATGCGTGCCCCGTTGATGTGATGGACTACATTTTCAATGAGATGTATGATGCTGTGATTCACAAGAAAGTGCCTCCGTATGCCCACTATGTGATGAAGTTGATCAAGGCCAAGTATCATTTTGATGCTCCCGTGGAGGACATCGATGTTGAGCTGAATTGTGAAACCCATGGACGGGTCAAGATGAACAGGAAGAGTGCTCATATCAGGTCCACTGCTTCTAGCAGCCGTTCCCTAGGTGCCTCCGCTTCAGGCCACCGTGCTCCCAGTGTGTCCCGTCCCTCTACTAGTGCTCCTGGGAGTTCTAGTGCTGCTGCGGGGTCCCCCAAGAAGAGGCCATGGATCAAGCATGCTTTTGAGAAGCTGTTTTGTATGAATGTCCACATCCACAAGGAGAACTACTCTGCTTATTGTGAGCGCCAGATCATTATGGAGAATCAGCAGAAGATTATGGCTCATCTGAACATGCCTCCGCCACCAAAGGATCACGCAATTCAGCCCCATATTGAGTACAAGCACTGGAACAACAAGCATGTGGATTGGGATCGCTTTGTGCCCGAGGACGATGAGATTGAGACCGGCAGCGAAGCAGAGGAGGCGGAGGAGACTGAGTCCGAGGTCTCGGAGTCGGAGTGATCTCCTTGGGACGTTAGCATCGCTCTTTTCCCCTTTTTGGTGTCTTGATGCCAAAGGGGGAGAAGTAGTTCTATTTAGGTTTCTGAGGGTGTTGCATGGGTTGGGCACAAGCTTTCGTGTCTTTCATTCGTTCTTATGAGCTTGTGCCTATGTATCTTTGTTTTATCCGTTGAACTCTATGTGTGGTGTAAGACATGCAACTTGTGTTGATCTACTTCTTGTGAACTCTTTTTATCTATGTTGCTATCTTTATCTTGGTTAAAGCATGCTCTTATCTAGGGGGAGCTTCGTGTTCTTGTTGCTTTAATTATATAGTGGTTTGTGTGTTGTCATCATTCACCAAAAAGGGGGAGATTGAAAGAACATCTCTTAGTTTTGGTGATTTAATGACAACACATTTTGTGGGCTAATCTTGTTTGTTAAAGTGTCTTGACAGGTTTCTTAGTTGATTAGGCCCAGAAGGTGAAAAGATCGAAGACGGAGAAGAGGGTCTCTTTGGAGTGGTTTTCTGCCTTTGGTGGACCGGAAGTTCCGGCCTCCGGCCGGAAGTTCCGGCCAAGCGCGAAAACGGCTAAGTCATTTTTGGGATTCCACTCTGGAGGGGTCCCAGAACTTCTCCCGGAAGTTCACCCCGAAAATTTCCGGTGGTCTGGAAATTCCGGCCTCCTGGCCGGAAGTTTCGGCCCTGGAAATTTTTCGGCGGAGTTTTGGCTAAGTCTTTTTGGGTTTTCCTCTCTAGAGGGGTCCCGGAGGTTTTGGGCGGAAATTCTCCCCGGAGATTTCCAGCCCACCGGAAGTTCCGGCCTCAAGGCCGGAAGTTCCGGACCCAGGCCGGAAGTTCCGGTACTTTATACCGGAAATTCCGGCCCTGCGCTTTTCCAACGGCCAGATTTCTTGGAGGGGTATTTATACACCTCCCCCTACCTTGGAACAGCTAGCTCTTGCAACTCTCTCTCCTCATTAAAGGCAAAAGCTCAAATCGAAGAGATCTCCCAATCCCTCCACCCAAACTCGTTGATTTTTGGAGGATTGAAGGAGAAGGCCAAGATCTACATCTTCACCAACCGGTTTTTCATTTCCCCCCTCATTTTCTTGAGGGATTCGTGCCTAGGGTTTCCATTGGGAAAACCTAGGTGTTTGGTTGTACTCACTTTGATTGTTGTTGTTTCAGTTGTTGTATTGTTTTGGGAGCCCCCGATTAAGTTGTGGGTGTGTGTCCCAAGAACATTGTAAGGGCTCCGGTTTCCGCCTTGAAGGATACCGATAGTGGAAGGTGAACCTAACCCTTGGGTGAGGTTCATCGGAGAATAGGGTGTGGCCTTTGTGGCATCTTGAGTAGGCCTCTTGTGGCGAGCTCACACCCCTCCAACGAGACGTACTCCCTTAACAAGGAGGAACTCGGGCATACATCCTTGTCTCCGCGTGCTTCTACTTTCGGTTATCTCTATCCCTTAGTTGTCTTTACTCGTATCGTGTTATTTCCCTAGTTGCTTTATCTTGTTCTTCATATAGGTAAATTCACCATAGTTGCATATCTAAAGAATTTACCTTTGTGTTAAGCCTAAAATCGAAAAAGAATTAAAAATTGGTGTAGCACCTATTCACCCCCCCCTGTAGGTGCCCATACGATCCTTTCAACAACTACGGTATTATAACCTGGCAACTGACGACGAAAAAAATTTGTCAAAATATATTAAGATGGGATCTTGTTTTAAAGTACTTGTCGAACTGGATCCGACGGTGAAAACGGATCATCAATTTGATTACCGGTTTAAGAGATAATTCATTTTAAAAATTTGGATCACAAAAAAGATTCCATACATAAATGCAATCTTTGGTCCCTCCGTCCCTATAGGGACAGATTCCACCACCCAACTGTATGGCACGTTTGGTCAAAATCAGCATATTTATTTGTGTAGACGTAGATCTCTATTTCTTGCTCGGGAAGAAGTCAATAGAAGTCTAGGCAACTGCAACTTGGTCAAAATTTTGTACTTCAAATTTTCCAGAGTGTTATTCTTAGTTATAAAGTGTCACCGAGATTCAACTTTTTTTCTTGTTTGTTCCTTAGTTCATAGTACCTGGTTGACTTCTATTTATTTTGTGTGTTGTTTTTAGTTGACGTGTTATCACGATGGAACAATTTCTTCCAGTTGTTGCTTAGTTCATATATTTTATATGTTATTCGCAACATGTACCCTTATCATAATTTATTACTTAAAAAATAGCAAAAAAACACGAACAAGAAACGTTTCCAACCTACTTTTTTTACACGAGGATAGAAAACAAAAAAGCAATCGAACTGTAGAAGGGCCTAATGGGCCCTTGCTCCATTCAAGAAAAGAATTCCAATGGTCCATTCTAAACATCCCGGGCCATTATGAGTCAACGAAGAGGCCCAATTGACCGAACAAGTCCCCGCACCTCACCGGACCCGCACCTCACCCGGTCGACCCCTTCTTCCCTTCCTCCTCCCAGCCAGGTCACAAAGCTACCCCAAATTCCCAAACTCCAGATCCGCTCGCCGCCGCCGCCGGCCACCCCGTCGCTGCCCGATCCCGCGCGTCCCAGCCAGCCAGGTACGCCTCGATCCCCCTTTTCTCCACCCCTAACCCGATCCTTTCTCGATCTGTTCCGTCGACCGAGCCGTCGTGTGCGGTTCCGTTTCATCGCTGCGTATGCGTGGTGGTTCTAGTCGGCGGTCCGCGACGCGCCGGTGATCCTCTTCATGCGGCTCATATAGGCTGGAAGATTTGCCTCGCTGTCGGCGGCGCGGTCATGTCGATTCACGCCCTTGCGCTTTAGGATGATTATTAGTGCAGCAGCTCTCTTCTCGGACTTGGGTGTCAATCTGATGTGGTGTACAGGTGTTTGTTCAACCTAGTATGAGATTGGGTTACGCGGTTGAAATCTCTCTCGTTGGAGTCATGTCGTTGCTAGGTTGGTAATACTGCGAGAGCTCAATGTAAATTCTTCAGTTTATTAGATTTGCTGGAATGTGGAAAACAGATAGATTTCCGGGCTCTTGATTCAGTTATGTGAATGTTGCATCCGTAAGGTTCTGGTAATCATCAATGATAGTTTAGAAGGTGCCATATTTATTTGTAGATGGACGATACATGAAATTGCTCGACATGGAAATGTTGTGTTACTGCGTTAGTGTGCTTAATTCAAATACGTTGAGATGCTCTGATCACTGAATTCAAGCATGCCTGTTAGGTTAAGTAACATTGTGGATTCTGCATCAAGTAATTATTCCCCATTTCGGTGCTATTGTAAGCCTGCGCAGGAGTTAAATCAGTCTCAGATTGTACTACTACTGTCCACCTAAACGTTCGAAATAGAAGAGTGACTCTTCGATCGTGCTATATTTTCTATGCAGGATGACGACGGAAGCGCCATTTTTTCCACGTGAGAAGATCGTCCAGCAGCAACAAATGTTCCAGAAGCTGAGCAAGCACACCCATCTCAAAGGGCGGTACGACATGGTCACCTCAGTTGCAATTCCACTTGCCCTTGCCGGAACAAGCTTATTCATGATTGTAAGTTAGTCTCAACTGCTTCTTGGTTACTTGTGCTCTTTGATGTTTCCTTCCACCCAATCAATGACATGTACCTTGTTATGCAAACAGGGTCGTGGGATATACAACATGTCCCATGGGATTGGGAAGAAGGAATGATGTTCTGTCAGACTGCGTACATCAGTACGCGGCATGGAAGTGATGTCGTCCAAGTCATGACTGTTTTGTTTGCAAATAATGTTGTCATAGAACAAGTCGAGTCCATTTCCTGTTATCTTTTGTTGGTGTTTGCAAATTTCTGATGTGAGCATATTGATGCTAAACTTGCAATGATGATTATATAACATCAGCATCCTTAACATTCTGTTTATTACATTTCTGCTGCATGTCCTCTTTCAGTTTGTGCTTTATCTATGCATCTATGGCCTGTGCAGGAAGTTTATACACAGGTTCAGTTTGAAGCCTTTAATTGTTGAACCTGAAAATATATTGGTTAATGTAAAGTCAACAGCTGATAGATTGTACGAATTGTTGGTACCTTGAAGAGTTGATTTTTGTCTAACAAAAGCTGTAATATAACTCATGCTATTAGTCTGATTTTGTCAACATCAGGACAATAAAATAGTTCTCTTTAAGAAAAAGAATGTACAGTTAAACTCTTTCCTAAGCCTTTTTGGAATCGGATTGGAACTGTCGTAATCATTTGGAATGTGTAAATTGCCCATAATAGATACGCTGGTAGTGTATGTGCTTGGTACAAGGAAATGAATGCCAAACTTTGCAATTTGAACATTGCTAACACAGCAGAGGTTCAAAAGACGGGGACGCTGGACAAGTAATAATTATTTACTCATGCGCAACTAAAATTTCGACTGTCACTGTTGCAAGTAGTCTGAAATAGTACTTCTAGAGCCTCATTCCTCCCATGCTGTTCCAAGTTAAATTTGGAGAGATTGCCCACCTGAAAGACAGGAATCAATCAGCTTCCCTGGAGTAGAGATATCATCAGATCATTTGATTCCGTTACGTCTGGAAAAGAAGATCAACAGAAAATACAAACAATCAAGGAGAAACCCCATGTGCATAACGCGAGTATCGACTTCCAAACAGAATCATGCAGTTTTACCCCTTCTAGACAAGCATACCGAGTATCAGAGGGTATGTAAATCCACGTAAACGAGTGGCAAGGCTAGCTACGACTTTAGAACAAACCCAGATACCCCCGTAATAGAAACTAGCATTCCAGAAATGTTGGTTATGGTAGATGTTCAACGATTCCTGGCATGAGCTTGTATAGGCTGACAATGTTCCTTTAATACTACGTACTCCAAAAACTATTAAACAACTCATGTTGCAACGCATGACTTACACGCATATTATGTCAAAGATGAATAGACATGCAAGTCTACAACAAAAGCTAATAGCCCAGAACACTGATGCATCTTAACTCATCTACTTCCAAAATCGATATACTAATTGTCTAGTTGATAGTTATGTAAGATTCAGTTCCTACTTTGTTGTATCCAAAATGCCTATGTTGGACCTAATATGGTGAATGAACATTCAGAATAATTAAGCCTGACACTTTTCTTACAACGAGGTTTGATGCGTCCATACAGGATTTGGGGATCCCTTCACATACCGTTGAGCATCCGGAGTATGTACTCCCGCTTGTAGACTTCAGGGAGCGCCAAAAACATGCCCATTTGGTTAGGTTCCTTTGCGAAAACACTTGCAGCATTGACCACTTCGCTTCCAGTAAACCCAAGCTTTTGCATTTCAGCAATAGCTCTTACTCTGGCGTTCTGCTGGGGCACCTCCGGCGACAACCTTTCTTGCAGCTTGGTATGGCTCTCAATCACTGCGGCAGCCGCGCTGCCATTCTGAGTGGTACTTCGAAAATGATCATGTGCATCCTTGAACAGTTCCATGGCTGTTGTGGCAGTGCTCACATTCTGCACAACAGTCTGAAATTGATTGTATGCATCCTTGAACATCTCCATGGCTGCTGCCATTGAGCTGGCATGCTGAACAACACTCTGAAAGTGACAGTGCACGTCCTTGAATAGCTCCATTGCTTCCCCCATCGCGTCAACATGCTGACGGGCGCCTTGATACTGACCAGATACGTCCTTAAACATGTTCGGAGACAGGCAATTGGATTCAGTCATGTTCCTTTTCCCACCATACTTACAATTCTTCTGTTTCTTATAGCTTGATGTATCATCCAAGGAGCGACCGGATGGTCCTGTGGACATCCGATCCTCCTCCGCTTCCTCGTCTCTAGCTTCACTTGTATTCCGATTCTCCATCTCAGCGGTCGCCTCTTCGGACACTTCCACCCCTTCTCTGGCGGTTCTATCCTTGCCGTATATCGCGTCAAATGCATCGAAATGTGGAAATGGGATGCCATTCATACCCCTGGCTCTAGGATTATCCTGCAGAGATGAAACAAGTCAATCCAGAGACATGTTCTGAACATAGCTACAGAGCCTAAAAAAACACAAAGAATTGCATACTTTGCAGTATTCATCGTATCGTTCCTTCTCGCACCGGACGACCTTTCTGGAGCCATCCCAGGAGAACCCTGGCGACGCCAGCATATCTTTGATCGAGTAGAACTTGCGCTTCAGCACTTTCAGCCGAGAATCGACGTGGGGGCTGGCTCTGATGCCGCGGCCGGGCAGCCTCTGCGCGAGGAGGCCCTCGATCCCCTGAGAGTAGCAGTTCTTGAAGCCCCCTCCCTGGACCCTGAACCTGGGGTCAACAGACACCTCGCAGAGGGCCTTGACGAGCTCCTCGTCCTCGTCCCATGTCCACTTCCTCTTGTTCCTGCCTCTGCCGCGCACAATCTTGGTGCTCTCAGTTGTCACAACTTTGGAGCTCTCGCCCTGATCCATCCCTGAAACGTAGAAGATGAGTTTAGCTGATGAACACTGCAGTGATGAACTTCTCTGAAACAGTAGCCGTACCCCGCAGACACAGAGCATGCATATAGCGTGCTTAAAACAAAAGAAAATCACGGTGAACAAGAGATAGACCTGCGTAGACCCGATGCCGCACTGTGGTGCGAGGACGAGCTTCGAAATGGAGACGGGGTCGGCGCGGGAGCACTTGGAACTTGGAAGCAGTCTGAACTCTGAAGGAGGACAGAAAATAACAGTACAAAATCCGTGTCAGGCAAAAAATTGCGAGTTTCCGAACGCCGGAATGTAGAGGATAAAGGAGGGGATTGGGTCTGTAGAACTCACGTGTGGCGGCGGCGAGCGGCGGAGCGGGTGGTGACCCGGAGAGACGTCGGAGGCGAGCGGCGGGGAAAGTTGGGAATGGGAATCCGGGGCCGCTGAGGGGATTACCGGACTAGGGTTACCGCGTATTCGCAGTCGGGACTGGGAGTACTAGCTCACGGTCACCCCGAGTCCCCGACCACGTGCCGAGGCCCGAGTGTAGGGTGTGCGGCTGTGGGCTTTGCCGTTTGGGATTAGGATTCCCCAGCCTACCAGGATGTTTTGGCAATGGCAATCCGGATCCTAGTACACCTTTTTTTTTTCTTCATCATGAATTCAATACACAGATCAGCTGGGAAAAATAGAAACTGGTTCCTATACCCACTTTCTAAATTAAAGGAAAGATATATTTGTAAAAAATCAGAATAGTAGCAAAAACAATATGATAGTATGCTAAGTTATGTGAAAATGAGTATATTGTGATGTTTCTACCGCTGCACTAACTAAATGAAGGATTGTAGGGTTGAATCTAATAGGATTTCTAAAGAATTCTTTGCACTATATCTCATAGGATTTTTTTTTCATTCACTTATCACGTAAATAATCTTTTTTTCCAATGATGAAATAAAAAATGTGGTAGGATTTAAATAAACATGAGGTTACAATCCTGTGCTCTTTCCCATTCCCATGTTTTTCGAGTCGCTATAATCAAAGAGACCCTAAGCATATAACACAATTCATCTCTACTGGATGTAAGCTGAACACATGCCACATTTGAACCGTTGGGAGGTTTGTACTGAATAGAGAAACTAATAACTGAAGTGTATGCACACAGGAAGGGAAAGCTTGAGAAAACACTGACATATTACATACTCCCTCCGTCCTAAAAAAGGATGTCATTTTTTTTGCCTAAAGTATTCAGTGCCAAGATACACTCAAACTTCAACAAAGAAATGACATCCTTTTTCGGACAGAGATAGTACTTTTTCTTCTGTGACTACACAATATCAACCGAGCAGTGAGCACACAAGAGCTATGAAGAGATGGTGTCCCATACATCAGAAGAAAAGATTGTCCTTTACAAGGTGAAAACAACAAAGCACAATCATTTGCTTTTGGTAGAATCCATTGATTCACCGGTATATGGCAGCATCCTTGTTGTCAATAAGAGCATCGTTAGAAACAAGGTGCTACACAAGAACATTCTGTACAGAATTGTAAAGTACAAGCAAGATCAGCAACTGGCGCGGTGTCAACTGCAACTATGAGTTTGCATTACTTGGAAGTTTTGTCTTTATAGCAAACTCCGATGAACACGCTTCAGCTCAGTGTCGCAGTCTAGATTGGCAGACACGGCAACTGGAACTTGAAGAGTTCATCGTGGTGTTGTATGTAATGATGTGCGTGATTTTGTATCATATAGTGCCATCAGTGACGGAATGTTCTGACAGCTTGGTCAATTCTTCTCCGGCAAAGTGGACAGTTTGTTACGTGCGAAGAACAGGTCATACAGCAACACATGTGGCCACACCTGCATAATGTTGAATGGTTAGGCACTTGTTGGGGGTGACAATATAGTAAGAGCAGAGCTACCAGGGGAAGATGGTTATCAACCAGCATTGCTGGAGACGATTCAGGAAAAAAAAATCATCTCTGCTAAAATGTAAATAAAGTCTGCAAGGTCAGGAGCAACTAATCCGCAGTGCAAATATTTGATCAGATTCTAACAAACTTGAAATGAATAACTTAAGATAATGCCTTCATTCAGAAATATTATGAATGGTAGGCAAGTTAAGTGCTTGGCGTTAAACAGATCAACATGGACTCAGGGAGTAGCCCCTTTGGCTTTTAATTAAGGAGAAACAACCATGAGGCACCCCCTGCGGAGCACAGGGATCGAACATGGGTAACGGGCTGCGCGTGGACGTACAGGCATGGCTCTAGCCAACTGCTCGAGGCCCAGAACTCAATCAAAATGAAACAGTTCACCAAAATGAAATAGTAAACAGTATAAATGTTTATAACATATACTTGGAATTATACAATTGAATGCCAAAGGCAAAACAGCTTCATTATTAAAAATGATGAAATGTAGCGCATAAAGTAAGGTACTTACGGCACAAAAACTGCATTATACTCCTGTTCAAGGCATATGACACATATTTCCAAGACCAATTGATCCTTCTTACTGTTAGGCTCTCCGTCTGACGTACCATCTGCCCATTCACATAATAAAATATTAAAGGATATCATAAGATAGGAACTAGGAGTGACAAGATAGCCTAATCAATCCATATGAAAATCACCTTCAGCTTCCCTAGCTTGCCTTTGTGCTGCAGCAGCACGAGCCCTGTATGGATAAAATAATTATTACATCACATCATTGTTCTGAAACTCCAGATTAACAATATGTTTAGTGCTTGCTAAAGTATCTTAGTATTTGGTCCCATGCATGATTGCTAGTTTGTGGTTGTCACTGAACACAAAGATAGTTCCAAGTGTAATTTTTGTTTTGCATACAGTGTCTCTAAGTGCATTCCAACCATGATAGGCTCCCTCTTATATCAAACTATAATACTACTCAGTGATCAAGATAAAAAAAAAAAGGGTCATCCAACCATGTCCAGCACATATGAATGAACCTCCTGAACAAATGAAAACAAAAAGGACGGAATTGTTTTCCAAAGAACCTATCCTCTTCATTCTAAATAAAAGGAACTGATATTTGTCCATACTTCCTGTGAAATTCATGCTGCCGCCTTTTCTGTAGAAAATGATCTAGTGCACGCTTAGCAAGAAGGAAGACACCAAAAGCTGCAAAGCCCATGGAAGCGAGCTTGTATAACCTGTCATAAAAAGACATGCCATCAGCAGCAAGACCCTTAAGGCCTTAACAGAGAGACAAAGAAATGTGCTACATCATTTGCCTACTTGGCCCATTTCCCAAGATTCAAGATAAGTTGATCAATGCTTTTAGGAGATGCATAAAATGGTCCTTTGTGTGGTCTCTGAATTCGAATAGTTCCAACATCATCTTTAATGGCCTGGTCAAATAGCATAAGAATCCACAACAAAAGTAAGGGACTACAGAAATCAGCCATGCCAACGAAAATTCACAATAGCTTGAAATCCAATTAAAGCTACGGAGACTACCTCGCCAACAACAGTCAATGAAGTTCCAGTTGGAAGAACCCTTTCAGTTCGCTTTACTCCGAGCATCTACAAAGTTCATTGCCAAATTATCAATAGCAGTTCTATAAGCATTGGCCTTGCTCAAAATGTGACTAGACAAACCTTCAGTCCTTGTAAATAATCTAGAGTTCCGCGTACAAGTGTTCGCCCTGACTCCTCAAAAACCTCACTTGCAACAGTTAAAACTAACCCAGCTGCAGAACGAGCACCGACTACATAAACACGCCCAGTGCCATCATCCTGGCAATAATTAGATGTTAGAAATGTAATGAACTGAACGTTATCACAAAATCATAAGACATTCTCAAACTAAATAAGCAAATAGTGAGTTCAGCAATACAATGTATCTTCTCTCTTAGGAGCAGTCACTTGACTCACTTCATTTACGTTTACATAAGAACTTGGCCTAGCTTACGCTTAGGCATATTGTTTTTACTGAATAAGCATAGGTATATTGTCAAAACGTTAACAACGCCTAAGCTAAGATCTTAACGTCTAAACTGGGTGCTGAGGGACTGCTCTTTTCAAAACAATACTGTTAGATACTGTTGCTATAACCCATAGCATATAGCACCACTTGTAGGAGCTAATTGGCACCAAATATTTACAGTTTCGTTTCACCCCTGAACAACAGATGATTTAGCATCACCAGCCAAGCTTAGCTTGGTGCCATATATATTGGACTTAGCAACCATGCCCACAATGCTTACCATTAACATTACCAACATTTTCTCAATAAGCCTATCTTAGCAGCTAGGAGTGGAGGTGCTCTTGTTTGGCATAAATCTGATCTACAAACAGAGAAGGTAGTCCAGACTCTAGAGTACAAACAGAGACAGGCTAAAACCCAAGTTTTCCACAAATAAACTTCTAGATAACTCCAAGTTTGGACACATAATAGCAACAACAACAATCAAACTAAGGCTTAGGTTTAACTACTTGTATCGACAGAGCAAAAGGAAGATCCACATCACATTACCAGGTACCATGGAACCTCTTTGCTAACAGAAAGCATCACGGCAGAATCTTGAATCCAGGATCCAGCATCATTATGCTTCAGGAAGTGCTGCTCTGCCTACAAAGAACAAAAAGTTAGCATAATGCTAAAATTACTAACAACACCGCCATCTCCCTCAAAAAGAGAAACGAGGAAATCAGTAGCTACCGTTTCCTCGACTATTACGCCTCTCATACCACTTTGTTGGCAGACAAGTGGTGTATCTGAACTAACTCGCCCGGAGACTGCCACTACAAGTGGCAGTACTTTACTCGCAGCGTCCAAGATAGCAGCTGTTGAAGAGAGTGAAAACTTGTTAAAACATAGTCATCTTCTTTACGTATTTAACCAATCATATCAAATTATATTCTCCGTACAAAGTACATCACATGTAAAGCATGCTGACAGAAAATGTCTAACTCTTGACCATATCCTTAGCAAATGCTGCAGTCGAATTACCATAATGTAAATGCCACTTGATATATTCAGAACTCTTAGATTTTGCAGAAGAACAAATTATGCTGCTGTGGAGACAGTGGTGGGCACAGGCATCTACTTATCTATCTACAAACGCAGAGAAATCGCTGATAGACAAACCAGATACCATTTTAGCAGCGAACATCACAAAATATCAACACCATCTGCAATCCTACTGATCGACATCATCATTAATCTAACTCAAATGTCCCCCCTAAATGTCCATCTCATGGGAGGAGGCTAGGATCAGGCAAGCTCAGAGCATAAGCAGCTGCTGAGAACTAACTAGAGCTCACATGACTTCACTGCTACAGTGTACCGCTAATACACTGCAACCCAGTGTACCGCTAATCCGGAATCCATCAGACAACCTACAGCAGAGCGGACCAAATCAAACCAAACCCTAGCTCAGCTCACCCACCCAAATCCTTCAAGCTGCCAGTCCTCGCCACCGATCGCAGCACCTCCGCGTCCCTGAGGAACAAACCGCCACCAAATCAGCACCACGAAAATCCGCCCACAATCGCCAGACGGAAAACAAAAATCCATACCTCCCGCTGCTCCTCCCGAGGAGATACAGCGCCGCGGCGCTGAGGCAGCACCCGACTCCGCCCCACGGGATCATCATCCCGGGCGACGAATCGAACGGAGGCGCGGGAATGGATTTGGCAATTTCAGTTGGGGGCGGGCAGAAGAAGATACAGATGGAGCTGTGATTTTTTTTTCTCCTTCCGGTTTTAGGGCAGGATTACGGTGAGGTGGGCAAAGCACTGGATACCAGAAGTGGAAGCGGAAGGCAATGGTCACGGGTGGGTCCCCCCTGTCATTGAACAACACCACTGACAAAAGTGGGGCCGGGAATTCGGATAAGCACGCGATAGTGGGACCCACAGTAACCGACGGAGCTTAGTCGCTGAATGGCATCGTGGCAAGATCTGGACCGTCGGATCTCGATCAAAGAAACCACACGAGCTCTGTGGCTTACATGTGGGTCCAGGCATCTGTCGCTGCGTGTGGGACCGTGCTAGGGTTTAAGAGGAGGAGGAGGCTCCCCGGCGGCGGCGAATCCACCACACCACCATGGAGAAGACGAGCCTCTCGTCGGCGCTCTTCGCCGGCACCCGCTTCGACCGCAAGCGCTTCGCCGGAGACATCGCCCGCTTCCGAAAGGGCGCGCAGACTGCTCCTGCTCCGGTCCCCGAGGCCGCGGCGCCGCCCCCGGAGAAGAAGCGGAAGCGCAAGAGCAAGAACAACGCCAAGAAGATTAAGAAGAAGAAGCGCGCCGAAGGGCCCGCCTCCGGTGAGATTTCAGCTCCGGGTTGTTTTGGTCTCGGACGGTTGGTGCTTGGAGTGGTGGCTGTGCTGGTAATTTGATTCTGCTGGTGGGTTTGCTCTGCAGAGGTTGTGGAGGGGTTCAGCGTGTTCAAGGGAGCGGAGGTGAAGGAGGCTGTGGACGACTCTGTGAAGGTGGAGGCGCGGAAGGATGACGACTCGGAAGCTGAGAGGAGGCGCAAGGAAGCCGAGAGGGAAATCGAGGTACTGCTCATGGTTCATCCCTTTTTTGTGTGGTTTGGTAAGCTTGTTGGCAAATTACGATGTTATGGCTTATGATTTCATCACCATATTGATTGAATACTAGAAGCCAGTGTTGCTGAATTGCTATGTTTGCAACTGTAAGTAGTCTGTAACCTATGGCAGGTAGCTTTGCTATGACTTAGGCTTCCATAACCATCTTGATTGAATAGAAACCAGTGATGCTGAATTGCTATGTTTGCAACTGTAAGCCTGTAACCTCTGGTGGCTGGGTCTTAATCTCTTGAAATGGTTTCCAGAGAGCTGCCATTCTCCGGAAGAGGTTTGACATCCACATTTCAGGACACAATGTTCCAGCACCGCTCGAGAGTTTCGAAGAACTGGTTTCGAGGTTAGCGATTTTTTAGGGTCCAGAAATTACTTATTGTAGCCTTGTTGGCGTACACTACATCAGGTCATTATATAATCATGTAAGGTCGTTATGCTAAGCCTCTTTATTTGTGTGACTAGGTATGGCTGTGACTCATATTTGGTTGGGAACTTGTCAAAACTTGGCTTTCAAGAACCTACACCTATCCAAAGGCAGGCCATTTCCATTCTTCTTTCAGTGAGTGTTTCCCCCCTATCGTTTGGATTTTAGTCCCCTTTTCATGGGAAATTACAGTTTCTTACAGTAACTACTTCTTATTGCTTGCTTCAGGGCAGGGAATGCTTTGCTTGTGCACCTACAGGCTCCGGCAAGACACTGGCTTTCTTGCTACCGATACTTATGAAAATTAAGGTATTTATCTTCATGGTATTATGTTATGCTGTTCAGATTCCTTGGACATTCTTAACGATGATTGTTGTTCTAATAGCCAGGGTCCAAAGGAGCTGTTAAAGCTGTTATTCTTTGCCCAACAAGGGAATTGGCAGCACAAACTACGAGAGAATGCAAGAAGTTTGCAAAGGGAAGAAAGTTCTCTATCAAGCTAGTGACCAAAGATCTTTCGCAAGATGGGAATTTCAAGGATATGCACTGTGACATCATTGTATCCACCCCACTTCGTTTGAACCATGCTATACAAAAAAGAGACCTTGACTTAAGTAGGTCTGTGATCATGACATGCATGTTTGTCTGTTTAGTTATGCAGCACTACCGGTTTCATAGAAGTATAATGCTATATTATCTTCTGTGGATAAATTATGATATATTTCTTTATGTTTTATCATTATTTGTGAACCTGGGTTCCATTTACTTACATTTTCATCAGAACATAACTGCTTGGATGGTTACACCGATAGTACCTTAACTATAGTTGATAAGTTGTACTGGAATCCACTTTTTTTTTATTTAAGTCTTTTTTTACTTATCAAGAAATACTGGAGAGCCTTAAGCTTATGCTCTATTTGATATTATCTTAGTCATATGTGTCTTCATGTTGCTTGCATAGAAACCAAGAATTTTGCTTTAACATTTTCTTTCACGACAATACAAGATAGTGCAACAATAACATAGAATTGCCAAATGCAGGGTGGAGTACCTTGTCTTGGATGAATCTGATAAACTTTTTGAGCTTGGATTTGTTGAAGTGATTGATGCAGTTGTCAAAGCATGCTCAAACCCTTCAATAATTCGATCTTTGTTCAGTGCCACATTGCCTGAAACAATTGAGGCTCTTGCACGCACAATAATGCATGATGCTGTTCGGGTCATCGTGGGAAGAAAGTGAGTATAAAGTGTTCATGTGAACAAGCAGATCTATTTTTCTGGGGCAATTTTCATAATGAATTGTTAATCTTGCAGGAATTCAGCGTCCTCACTGATTAGGCAAAAGTTGATCTTTACTGGAACTGAGAGGGGGAAGTTGATAGCTCTTCGCCAAAGCTTTGCAGAAGTATGTCATGATCCTTCACTGGCAGTTTCTCCTGGTTTCCAGAAATCTGTCATTGTTGTAGGACTATTTTCTACTGGTCGTGCCAAACCATATGAACAGTTTATTGCATCAATTCCCTTCTCACGCATAAATAAATAGCAAAGCTAAGCCAATTATGTTGCTTGTAGCCTTAATCTAACTACTTGCAAAATTGGAGTTCCTATGTGTTTCCGAATTCATTATGAGTTGTTGACTGACCATCTTTCATTGTAGTCCTTGAATCCTCCAGTATTGATCTTTGTTCAAAGCAAAGAGAGGGCAAAAGAGCTGTACAAGGAACTGGCATTTGATGACATTAGAGCTGATGTAATTCATGGAGACCTTAATGAAGAGCAGGTAACTTTTGCATAGTGTATTATTACGGATTTTTGATAAATATTCATGTTATTTTGATTTCACTGGTGTAATATCGTTGACATCAAGCTCACTAGCTCATTTCTATTTCCTAACTGTAGCGCCAAGATGCCGTTGACAACTTGAGAGCTGGAAACAGCTGGGTACTAATAGCAACAGAGGTCCTTGCCCGTGGAATGGATTTCAAAGGTGTCAACTGTGTAATCAACTATGATTTCCCAGAGTCGGCTTCTGCCTATATTCACAGAATAGGTAAGAAAGATATCCGACTTTCCCGCCTGTGCATAGTCCTCGCGACAATATTGATTCTAAACCCCTTCTCTTGTTGTACACAGGACGGTCTGGAAGAGCAGGCAGATCAGGTGAGGCGATCACGTTCTTCACAGAGGAGGACAAGCCGTTCCTGCGGAATATTGCCAACGTTCTGGTCTCTTCGGGCTGCGAGGTCCCTTCCTGGATGGTGGCATTACCGAAGCTCAAGAGCAGGAAACACAGGGTGGACAGGGACCACATCTCCATTTTGGCTGACGAAGATTGAGAGAGTGCTATTGTAACCATGTAACGTATTTATAGATGACACGTTTGGCTTCAGTTTTCCCTGTTTGAAAGCCTGGTGCATCATTCAGCTTGTGCTGGATAAAACATGACATTTTGATTTTTATTGAAGGTAGTTCTAGTGACTTATCAAAGTAGGTTGGTTCTGAAATGTTATTGATAATTAAATTCATCGTGGCAAATGAAAGAAATGGCAAGGTTATTTGTGTAATTTCAGAACATGTCACTGTCATACGCTGCATATATATCCGTTGGGACTGTATTGACAACACCATTGTCATCACGAAACTTTAGAATTTTATTTGTACGAGCTCTCCATACAGCTTTGTGATGGTAGAACTTAGTGTTACTATCCCCTTCCCTCAGCCAATCTATACGAGATCGTTGCAGCCAGATCATCTCCTCTCTATATGAGGTTTCATTCATAAGATCAGTTACCACTAATCTCCTCTCGAGGTGCATTAGCGAGTGCACGCAACTTCTATCTTAACTTCTGTAATTCACGGGTAACATTACCGAACTTACATCTTCCCCAATTATGTAGTAGATTTTGAAAAATTTATGAATACCATGCCAACTAGTTTTTTAAATATTTAAGCCTGAATATTCTGAAAAAGATCCAAAACAGGAGAGAGTGAGAGAGAGGCCGAACTGGCATTTGGGCCGGTGCCGGGCCGCATCTTGCTCGGGCCGTGGCAGGGACGAAGTGCAGCGAGCGAGTGGTTTGCTCACAACCTCACACCACACGCACCAGCGCGAGAGGATAAGGCTGCTCGCTCGGCCAGATTGCATCTAGATCTCTATCCTCAGTTCATCGCCGGAAAATTCCACTTGCGGTTGTGACTGACGGGGAGGAAATAGGAGTCGAGGTCGCGGCCATGGCTGACGAGGAGAAGATTCTGCCGGACGACGTGCTACGCCATTTACTCCGGTTCGTGGAGGCCAAGGAGGGGGCGTATACCACCATGCTCTCCAAGCGTTGGCGCCCGCTCTGGCCCTCGTCGGGCGCCGTCAACCTCGTGGCGCGCATCGTCGAGAGCGAGGAGCAGCGCCTTTTTGAGGAAGCTGCCTTCTTCGCAAACCGTGACAAGCTCATCGCTGGCGCCCACAAGGCGCTGGACGCCTTCGCGATGGTCGCCGCCCAAGACCCGCTCACCAAGCTTACGTTCCACGTGGAGGGCCGGACCGGTACCATCATCCGCGACTTCCTCAACCGGGAGCTGGACTTTCTCGGACGCCCGGAAGTTCTCGCCAATGTGCTCTCGCACCGTGCGGCGGCCGTCCTCAGGGAGCTCCGTGTCGAGGCTGTTGATACCATCCACAACGAGCCCATGGTGTTTGAGTGTACTGACTTTGAGGTAGACCCAATATCTTTTGGGATTCAGATGTACGTGCTCAGCCTCCGCTCCCTTCCGTCAGATAGTCTGCAAGTTCTTGATCTTACCAACTGTGGTCAGCTCCTGCTGGGTTTTGAGCCCCCGTTCTTCCGCAAACTTAGGAAGCTGCGTCTGAAGCATTGCAATATGCCCCTGGAAGATCTTCAGAGCCTTGTCACTGCCTCCCCAAAGCTGACCTGCCTCTGGCTAGAATATGTACTGCTGGAGGATGATCGCATCCTGTTCCAGCCTGACCAAGCTGATCCACAAGAACTTCGAGTTCTTCGCCTCACGGATGTTAAGACATTCGTCCTATACAAGTGCTGCCTCAGGGAGCAGGGAACTCTTCAGATATATGCCCCGATGCTGTGCACCTTCGAGTACATGGGTATCCTTCGCCACATCTCGCTGAACCCGCTGCCAGAGCAGCTTTCCCGTGTTGACGTGACACTCATCCCTTACCGCCGCAAGGAAAAGAGGGACCTGACTGCCGCTGGCCGCAGTTTCTGGGCACTCGTCATGCGCTTCAGCCGTATCAAGCATTTCAACTTACGTCTCACGCATCTTCAGGGGATGAAAGTAATCACCCAGGCAATCCAGGGCAGTATCCTCCCGGCGCTCGTCAATATGGAGCGACTTCAGATCAGTTTGGTCTACTCACCGTCTAACAACAGTGCTGCAGTGCTTCTGGTCGCAAGCCTTCTCGGCTGCTGCCCAAATCTGCGTGAACTAAGGATCAACCTCACTACCGTCCAAGATAATGTTTCTAGAGGACCCGACTACTGCCACACGTTCCTGGAAAGGCAGCTCCGGGACGAGACCCGCCGCTCGAAAGATAACCTTGAAAATCGGGGCCAGATGTTCACAATAGAGGAAGTACAAGAGCCTGTCCACAGACCCAAGCGTGCCCGAACATTGCATGAGCCTAGCTTCTTTAGCAACCTTCCTGGACTGCCTGGGCTAAATGATGGATCATTTGAGTGCTTGCACAACACTCTAAGAAGGGTTGCCCTGCAGTTTCGACATGGGGAGAAGAACGTGCTTGGAGTCGCCCTTCTCAAGTTCTTTGCGGAGAGTGGTAATGTTTTGGAGGAAATTGCTCTTGATGATGGGGTCGCAACTTTTTCTGATCATATTCATGTGGAGATTGAGAAATGGATCACCAGTTGGTCAGATAGGATTAAAATCTCGCCTCTTCGAAGGTGAAACTAGGTACGACCCCCTACTGCTCCTTCCTAGCGTAAACCTTTACTGCTCCTTCATCACGTATCTCTTTATCTTTCCCAGACTAAATTAAATCTGTTTGCTTGAGCAAAAATTTGGATACTTTTTAATTGGTGGTCAATTTTGTTGCACAGCCTCTCCTTTTACTTTGCTTGAAATAGCCTCTCCTTGACTCTTAGGTGTTGCTTTTAGTAATTGTAAGGAAAGCCCTTCATGGAGTTTACTGGTGTCATGCTAGGGATCTGTGCATTAATGTTCTTGAAACTGATCCATTTCACCCCTTAGTGTTTAGAATACATTCACATGTAATCCAACTGTAGACTGGTTTTGTTGAATTGTGATGTGAAACGGTACCGTATCTTCATTTTTGATCAACTTGATATTATTTAGTTTAGTCACTTCTTTTATTTTGAGATGACCATAAACAATCTAGACGTAGTTTCGCTTCTTGACAAGCGTGTTCAATTTTCCTATGTTGCAGTTCTTGATATCCAATTTGCTGAAAACTGTTTTTCCCTGAGGCAGTACAGTGTGCAATGTGCGTGTTTCCTAAATGAAATATGTTAACGTTGATGATTGCGGCTGTTTTTTGGAGCATATGGAAAACTAGAAACAATGCATGCTTCCGAGGCATTGGGCCAGAGGAACCATATATTGTCATTCTTAAAATAAGCGATTGGATTCAATGGTGGAATGTTTTGCAGGGGAAACAGGACGTAAAGGATAGACTCACTCTTCTCGCCAAGATCCTGGAGAGAGTGGCGAAGGAAGTTTTTGGTGCAAGGAGAACTTGGGTGCCGTGGATACCAAGGTTGACGACAAGCTAGGAGGAAGACAACTGAAGCTTCTGGAGAGGAAGACAGCTGAAGCTTCTGGAGAGATGGGAGCCTGCTGTTTCTTCTTTTTCTGTTCTTTTATGTTTGGGGTAGCTGCCTCAGTCTTGTCAGTTTGGTGTGTGAGAACTGTCTTTTCCCAGTCTCTCTTATTTCCTTTTCTCGCTCATGGGATGCTTGAGGTGGATGCTGTGTTGTGGGTGAACTTCTGTAGCTGGTTTCATTAATGTTGCAGTTCAATTTTCCTATGTTGCAGTTCTTCATATCCAATTTGCTGAAAACTGTTTTTCTCTGAGGTAATACAGTGTGCAATGTGCGTGTTTTCTAAATGATCAAAGTGTGAGCTGAAGGCTTAAGTGTTGTGCATGAGCATGATAATAATTTTAGGTTTGAAAGTAAGCAAGTGTGAGTTAAAAATATTGGTTTCACATCAGTTGTTTTGCAGCCATGCATTATTTTTTTGCTGGTGGTTATGATTAATTTTTTACTGTTTTAATTGCTTTATTTTTCAAATTTGAACGGTGCTATATAAATCATAAGTGAGGTTATCATGTAGATTAGGATTGCTGCCTAAAATTGATAGTATATTCTCGTTTGGTGAACAAGACTATTTGTTAGTGTTATTTTCAGATTCAGTTTGGGCACATGGATGAATACACACACTTGTACTCTTGATGTACCTAGATCAATAGTGGTAAATGACTTTTATTATTCATATATATACATTAGTGGCATGCTCTGAAACTAAAATCTGTTGTAGCTTGATTTGTATGGGGGGATGCTTGCTTGCAAATCGAAACTAAATGCCAATCTTGTTGTTTAAATAAGTGTTAAACTGAACCTTTTAATTCAAATATGTCCACAAGAAAACATAGGCTAGCATTATTCAGATAAGTAGTTAAACCTCTGTGCAACAAATCAGTCTATATTTGGCAATCAATTTTCAAGGAAAAACATTGTGGTAGCATATGTTCAAGTTCGGGTAGAAGAGCCCCCCACCTAAGGGCATCGACCTGTTAGTGTTCCTTTGAGATTGTTTATTATCTTCATGCTTTATTATTCTCCATACAGTATTGTCAAACTCTACTCTTGCTGTATATCGTCACTTCGGGTTCCACTAAGTAGAATTAGTATCGATTGTAAAAACTCTAGGTTATACATCTGTAGCAATTTCTCTTGGACCAGAATTTTGAGGTTCGAGCTGAGCATCCGTCTAATAAGTTTAACAACTCCAGGTTTCCCAATAGGATCATTTTCTAGCTGTGTAATATAGGAAGCTTACCACTCGTACATATTTAAAACTAACCTGTACACAAACTCTAGCGACATAGAATCAAATGCTTATGTTGGTGAATCTGACAACTTTTTTTTAATGTTTTCTGAAAAAATTACAGCCTGGGGCTGATGGGACTGCCTCCTCTCGGGTGTCTCCTATGTCTAATAACAATGTTGATGGAGAAAACGTGATCCATGACAGCGATGGCAGCAATGAACACAATGGTGGGAAGAACCAAGAGTCACCCGATGGTGAACTTGAACCATGTGGTTGTTGCTCCTACACAACCTGATATGTAAGGTGGTTGATGTTGCTCCTACACTACTTTGATTCCAGTGAACATTTTCGAGACCATTTAAACCTACCATTGCACTGTGTACCCTTTCGTGATCATGCTTGTAGCTCTGCTTGAACTTTCGGCAATTGCTAGCACTGAACAGACGCAAGAGATACTAAACTAATGTCACGTTTGTATGTTGCTCCCAGGATATTTCTATGGTGGATTTCGCTCAATATTTGCTGTATAATATCAAAATTCGAGCTCAATATTTGCTGTATAATATCAAAATTCGAGTATAAACCTGTATAATATCAGACAACGATTCCGTCATAATATTCAGAATTTGACACACTTCCACCTTATCATCCACCTTGGTATTCGGGCTAAAGAAAATTGAGGATTTCGCTTCACTTACCAATTGGCCCGAAACTGCACAGTGCTCATCAAGAACCCTTTTTAGGGAGGATGCATTCATAGCATCCGCTTGTATCAACATAAGAGAATCATCAGCAAACAACAAATTTGAAACAGTTGGGCCATTGCGGCATACCTGTATCCCCTTTAGGTTACCTTGCTCTTCTTCATACTTAAGCAGAGCCGAAAGTCCTTCAGTGCAAAGAAGAAATAGATAAGGGGACAAGGGGTGCCTCAATCCCCTCGATGGCAAGAAAGTTTCCGATTCACTGGAGTTGATACGTACCTTGTATTCCACCGAGCTTACGCAGGCCATAATAAGATCAACCCAATGAGCATCGAAACCTAGTCGTAACAGGATACCTTTCAAGAAAACCCACTCAACGCGGTCGTACGCCTTATGCATATCGAGTTTTATTGCACAAACTCCTTTCTTCCCCACTTTCTTCTTCTTCATTGTATGCAAGTTCATAGGCAACGATAACATTATCAATGATTATTCTGCCAGGAACAAAGGCGCTCTGATTCTCGCTAACAATGTCAGGTAACAATACTTTAAGCCTCGCAGCAAGCATCTTTGATATAACCTTGTAAATGACGTTACACGGGCTAATAGGCCTAAATTGGGTTATACTCTCCGGAGTATCCACCTTTGGAATGAGCACTATAGTTGTAAGATTCCATCCCTCCGGTATTACTCCATTGTTTACTGCAGATAAAACAGTTTTAGTTAGCTCCTCACCCAATAAGTCCCAAAACCTCTTAAAATATTGCATGTAGACCATCTGGACCCGGCGCCTTCAGGTCTCCAATGGCGAACAAGGATTTCTTGAACTCCTCTTCAGTATAAGGTGCGGTGAGGGCTTCATTCATGTATTCAGTTACAATTGGTTTAACTTTCTGAAGAACCTCCGCGTCAGGCACCTGTAAGTCTTTTTTTTTTTTGAAAATAAATAAACACTATATTAGGTTAGCAAGCCGCCTCATTAAAAACCTTCCAGTCCCCTTAGGTACCCTGGTAAGGAAAAGAGTGCGTCAGAAACTTGCTGCCTCAGTCACACAAGGATACATCGTTTTGTAAAAAGGTTACATCACTAATTACATCATCTAAAATGAACCTCGGAGGGTCACCATCCCAACTTAAGAACTCTTTCGAAAGATATGCCTTCTTTGCAAGGTTGTGTGCCACTCGATTAGCTTCTCTCGGGCAATGCTGGAAAGAGATCCCATTGATGTAACTTGCCTTCAGGAAACACTCAGCCAAAATTGGAGAGAACGGGCTCCACACTTCAATAATGCCATTGCACGCTTGTATTAACTCCAAAGAATCGGATTCAACTATCACCGATGAGCATCCCAATTGTTCCAGCAACTCCAGCCCCTTGAGAAGGGCAATGGCCTCCGCCGTAGATGCACTTAGCAGGTTCTGCATGGGACAAGAAAGCCCCGCTAGGGCCTCACCTTGATTGTTTCGCAGCACCGCACCTGCCGCACCTGTACCATCACTATAAAAAGCAGCATCAACATTAAGCTTATAGAAACCATATAACGGTTTAATCCATGAATCAATCTTCTCCTTCGAATTTTGTTTTACTGATCCATAATTTGCAGCCAAGGCATTGATGGCATGGGCCGAACTTTTTGGAGAAGAAATTTTAACTCCTTTTACCATCTCCCTTCTCTGCCACCAAATGTACCAACATCCCACAGCAATTAACTCGGCTAGACCCAAATTATTAAGAAGTGGATCTTGTTTCTTTGGACTGCATAAAATAAATTCCAGCACCACTGAACCCGACCTGTCCACTGCCATTGCATGCTTAATAGTGTCCAATAACCCAAGCTGAAACCAAACCTCTCTTGCCCTTGTACAAGAAAATATGAGATGCATAATATCTTCTGGTCCTAATTGACAAACTAGACACTGCGGATGCACTTTGATATGCCTAGACGCAAGAATTGACCTTCCTGGGACAATACCGTGAAGGGACTTCCAAATAAAAATCTTAACCTTTGAAGGGACACTTAGACTCCATAACCTATCCCAGACTGGATTACTCTGAGAAGATCCCTGTCCATCTCCTTCGAGTTTTCGTCCCAAATTGATGATCCCACTCAACATAATAAGACGACCTGACCGAGAAAGTGAAAGTTTTTGTTCGATGCCAAGCAACAAAATCTTCGGTCAAATTTTCACTTAAAGGAATTCTCAGGATTCTTTCCGCATCCACTTGTAAAAACACATCTCGAATTAGAGCTTCATCCCATGTGTGCGAAAGAGGATCAATGAGCTCATCGATAGTCCTCAATAAAGTGTGTCCCCGTGTAGAAATAATCTTCCTCGTCGGGCTATTTGGGATCCACGGATCCTCCCAAATATTTATCTGATTTCCTGAGCCAACTCTCCAGATGTGAGCACGCTTGAAAGTTTGAATTCCAGCTACAATACTTTGCCAAGTGAAAGATGAACCTTGCTTGGGACCAGCTCTCAGTAAATCTCCATTCGGGTAATATTTTGCCCTTAGCACACGCGCGCACAGCGAGTTTGGATTTTGTAACAGTCTCCAAGTCTGTTTTGCCAGCATAGCAAGGTTAAAAGCATGAATATCCCTAAAACCCATACCTCCAATCTTTTTTGGGATGCACATCCGCCACCAAGCAAACCAATGCATTCTTTTCTGATCATTAGTGTCACCCCACCAAAATCTAGCCATTGCATTATTAATTTCCACGCATAACTGTTTTGGAATCTTGAAAACCCCCATAGCAAAGACAGGAATAGATTGAATAATTGCTTTTAACAAAATCTCCTTTCCTCCCATTGAAAGCATTTTCTCCTTCCATCCATTTAGACGCTCAATCACCCTTTCGAAAAGATACATGAAATTATCAGTCCGATCAAGACCAACCATGGAGGGTAAACCGAGATACTTGTCAGAAACGGCCTCGGTCATAATATTTAGTTCCTCACATATTTGAGCTTTAATAACCACATCCACATTTGGGCTGAAAAATATGCTGCACTTAGCTTCACTCACCATCTGTCCTGAACTTGCACAATATTGGATTAGTAACCTACTCAATGAGGTTGCATTAATCATATTAGCTTTCAACAGTATTAGGGAATCATCAGCAAATAATAAGTGAGAAACTGATGGTGCATTTCTGCACACCCGAACACCTTCTATGCCACGAACCTCCTCTTCATGAGCCAAAGCACTAGACAATCCCTCTGCACAAATCAGAAATAAATAGGGCGACAAGGGGTCACCTTGACGGAGACCCCTAGTAGGAGTAAAAGCATCTGTCTCCTGATCATTAAACCGTACCTTATAATTAACAGATCTTACACAAGCCATCAATAGATCAACCACCTCCCTGTGAAAACCAAGGCGTGATAGCATCCTTTCCAAAAAAAACCCATTCCACCCTGTCATATGCTTTATGCATATCTAGTTTAATAGCACAATACCCTTCTTTTCCTTTCTTCTTATTCTTTATAGTATGCATGCTTTCATATGCCAGCAAAATATTATCAGTAATCGCTCTCCCAGGCACAAAAGCACTTTGAACCTGAGAGATAACATCATCAAGAATTACTTTCAATCGGAAGGCGATCATTTTTGAAATTACCTTATACAAGACGTTGCACAAACTGATGGGTCTATATTGTGTAATCTTCTCCGGAGTCTGAACTTTTGGTATGAGAACAATTACTGTATCATTCCATCCCTCTGGAATTTCTTTTCTATTAATAGCTGCCAAAACTTCTCCAGTGAGAGTGTCTCCAAGAATGTGCCAACATTTCTTAAAAAACAAAGCATGAAGTCCATCCGATCCTGGAGCTTTCATGTCCCCAATAGAAAATAAAACACGCTTTACATCATCAGCTGTATAAGGTTTCCTTAACTCATCATTCATATCAGAAGTAACCCGAGGTGTAACCCTACTAATCAACACCGGATCAGGTTCATCAACTTCAGTAGTGAACAAACCTGCAAAATAATCCGATATCATTGGATTTAGATATTCTGCACCCTCGTGCCAGTTATTGCCGTCATCCATTAACCGAATAATTCTATTTCTCTGACGTCGCGTAGAAGCAAACTTGTGGAAGAAACCCGTGTTCCTATCCCCAAACTGCAACCAGTTTACCCGACTCCGCTGAGCCCAATGAATCTCTTCCTGTACTAAGAGTTTCACAATTTCAGCAGCTAGCACCTTTTCTCTAGCGATATTCTCCTCTGAAAGCTCACTTCTAGTCAAGTCTTCTAACTCTTTCTTTGCATTCCTCAACTTTCACTGTGGACCCTTTAGAACGTTTCGATCCCATCTGTGCAAGCGTTCATGCACCAGAGCTAGCCTTCCCGCCAAACCATTATGTTGGACTTGGTAATTTGACGCCTCCCACGGACCTTCAACCACTTCATGGAATGCAGCCTCCTTCAGCCAACGAGCTTCAAAACGAATAATTGCTGGCCCTCTTTTTTCTTCAGCCGGCTCCTCACCAAAGGTAAGCAGAATAGGCCTATGATCCGACCGGCTATAGTCAAGGTTCTGAATCACTGCATCCTCAAATTTCGCCATCCAGCTATCCGAAGCCACACCACGATCAAGCCGTTCCCTAATCCCAGCTCGATGCCACGTAAATTTGTCACCATGATACCCAATATCATTTAGCGAGCATTCCGTTAACACATCTCTGAATGCTTGCATGAAATGACCAGGTCTCGGATTGCCTCCTTTTTCTCAAAAGGATAAAGAATTTCATTAAAGTCACCGATTAAGAGCCATGGCATACTGTTAACACTTTTCAAATTCCTTATTCGGTCCCATGACAAGTGTTTATCTGACCACCTTGGTTCTCCATAAAAACCCGTAAAACGCCAAATATTCTCCTGCCCAACCCCAATGAAAACATCAATGTAGTTATCTGTTTTGTCTCTCACAGACATCACCACTTCCTTTTTCCATAACAATAATAAACCCCCTTTCCTGCCATCACTTCTTACCACCTCCTTAAAGTCCATATTCAACCTACGACGCAAACTTTCTGCTGGCCAATCATCCAAATGAGTTTCCATAAAAAAAATTACATCCGGGTTGTGGCGCTTCTGAATTTTCACAAGCGCCGTGGACCCGCGGCCTTTAGAACGCCACGGCTATTATAACTTAGGAGCTTCATTGCATCCGTGTCAGCCCCTAACAGAGGCCGCCGATATCTTATCTGATTGATCACCATCTTCCTTCCTTGACCGCTTTGCTACTTGCACCTTACCAGGTGTGCTTAGTAGAGATTCTGGATTTTGACTATTCGGACCAAACTCCAAAAGCTGCACCCTGCCGGCAACACTTGGTGACTGACTCCCCTCTACTTCCTCAGAATTGACATTCTATCCATCGAAGGTGAGGCGTTTCCTATGTTGGGAAGATGGATCCTGCAGATCCTCCTCCATCGCATCCCTTCATTCTCTCCATCTGCTATTCAAATCCTCAGAAGCATTTTGGGAAAAACGCCCTCTGCCTCTTCCCATTGGAGTGTGCCTACCCCCTCCAGGACCACGACCTGTCCCTCTACCACGATCACGTTCTCTTCCTCCATCCGCCATGATGAAATCACCCCATTCAAGCTTGGACTCATCATGGACACCTATTCCGCATTCTTGGTACCAGTGCCCCAGCAAACCACACACCCCACAAAACACCGGCAGTTTTTCATACTTCAATTGATACCACTCTTTCTTTTTGTCTTTGGTGATTGAGACAAATCGGAATAGCTTTTTATTAACATCAATCTTAATCCTAACACGTGCAAACTCGCCAGCAAATCCAGCCGGAAGTTTAACTTGAACTTCTATAACCTCGCCCACAGGCCTGCACATACCTTTGATCACCGGCTCTTTCATGTAATTGTCAGGCAATTGCATTATCCTTGCCCAGACTGAAATCTTGTCCAGCACAATCGATCTTGGATTCTGGAACCCATCATACTCTTCTTGTAGTAAAGCATAGTTACCTCTGAATAACCACGGCCCCATCTTCATTGCTTTGTTCCAATCCCCTAAGCATCCGAACTGTATGGTGAACAAATTTTCCTCCACCTTCCTCCATGCCACTTCCTTCGCAGGATTCCATGCCGCTCTCATATCAGCATACAACGCGCTAGGGCTGAAACCCCTAGTCGTGTGCACTTTGCCCACCGCCAGCCATCTCGCTATCTCCGTAGGATCAGGGGCCTCATCTTCCCAGACAAAGTCCTCCGCACCTTCCTCATGAAGGTTCAATCTACCAAGCAGATCCTCCACCTCCATCTTCCCCTCCATCTTACCAGTGCTAGACTCCCCCCGACCGCTCATCGTCAAAGCTGGATCGGTGCGGGAGGTAGACGACTCTCAGCGGTGTGCACCTGTAAGTCAGCTGTGAATAACCCTTCTAAAAAAAAGAAAGAAATGATGTGTACAAAGATAATATCGCGCTGCAAACGGAGCTTGGCTCTGATGGTTGGGTTCCCTGTGGTGGAACCAGCCCACCCAGGTTCAAGTCCTAGACTTGGCATGGGCGTTTGCATTTACCTGGATTTATTCCAGGTTTATCCGGCGTTATTCTTTCAGTGGTAGGTGACATGCCCGTCAACAGCGAGGCGCCTGTGATGACTTCGTCAATCTCAAGATCTGCCGGCTCAGTCCTTCAGAGGTGCTCATATGGATAGGGTGTGCGTGCGTGCGTTCATAGGGGTGAGTGTACATGCGTATTTGTGAGCGTCTGTGTTGTACTGTGTTCTCAAAAAAAAAAAGATAATATCGCGCTGTTGCTCAACTCTTTGGTACGTTCTATTTTTTTGGGGGGCTACGTTCTGTTCATCATGCATGCATGGGGAATGTATATGTAAGCTTCTCCCATCGATCAAACTTTTTTCTGGTTCTAAAAGTAACGCTTCTGCTGCATTTTGTTCGGTGTTCGATGACGAGACAATGTACTGTACAAATAATCGAAACATCGACTTCGCCAAAATCTGTCTGAACTTCACTACGTTTACAAACAACCATTCTCAACTTCGTTGTGTAGTTTTTTCTCTTTCTTTTTTTTTGAAAAGGAGGGAAGCACGAGAGTGGACAAATGGCTCCCGAGCTCTAGGTTACTCTTTTTTTTGAAAAAACGAGAATGACATTTGAAAGTTTCAAAAAATCCTGAAAAAAACCCTAGATGTAGATAAGGATTTACTATACTAGTGTGCAAAAAACCAATCCAAAATTTATTATATTTTAGTCTCAGAAAAAAAGACAAATGAATGGATCTGGGTGTGTTGTACATTGTCCATTTTTTAAATTTCAAAATTTATCAGATTTTTCATTTTTGTGTAGGATAAAATAGAACGATATTTTCAATTTATATTTTTCATGATGGTAGAGTTCAATGTTATCTACACCTAGAATTTTTTTCCCGAAATGAAACTTTCAAATATCATTTGTTATTTTTCCAAAAAGCCTGCCACCATGGAGTTCGGTCTCAGAATGTGGTTTCCGGGGAAGCACGGGTCTCTGCACACAGCACTATATTATTGCAAAGTAGTATCCAATTATAGTCTAGACAAGTTCCGGTGAGGATGAAAGATAAAGGGACAAAAAGATTACAGTAAACACTTGTGCATTGTTAATCCTCTTGTTAGGCCCCCAGCATATTGGTTGAATATATCGCGTGCAACCGTCTTTGGTCGGCTGCATCTGGACTTAAGTGTATCTCGTGTCTCCACACGTTAAGAACCACATACAGATCCAGCAGATAGACTTGTACATCACCTCTAAAAAGTTAAAAACTTGTTTGCTGTTTAAAAAAATAATATTTCGATGATTTCAAACTGCTCAACATAAAATCGCAAACTCTCACCCAGATTTATGCTTTTAGTTTGTCACTATGGCCGTTCAACCAATTCTCAAATATATTTGTAAAGTTGGTAGGTGGTGGAATGTTAAAAGCAACACATACTATACGGCATAATAATTGTGCTAATGGACAAGAGAAAAATAAATGTTGTATTATTTCATTCTTATAAAAAAAAGAACATTTTTATTTTCATTATGTCGACATTTTGCTAGATTATATTTAGTTAGAATCAAGTTATTCCAAGAAACGATGAGAAGATCTTTATATTTAGTGTAACTTTTAGTTTCTAAACATGCTTATTGCGAATGTTATTCCCATCATTCATCATTATCAAAATACATGGATTCAACCGTAAAAACTACAGAAGCATGAATCTTCAATCTAAACTCTTATGTTCAACGGATAATTCAGCAAACATCAACCTTCACTAGATGTAACCAGGATGCCCCCTTGTCTGCTACTGCTACGTGTTTTCTCTGACCAATGTTGTAAAATGAAGCGTATTGGAAATCAAGCGTGTCATTCTTGTCCTCCCAAAAGCTGAGTTTTACAAACATTTCCCAACATCAAATACTCCTTTACTAATGAAGTCTTCCTTAAACCTTATAAGACCTTTCCAAAAGGGGTTGTTGATAGGCTTTTTTGTTTTTCTTGGCGGTGAGTTCCTTTACACATTCATAACTTCCTCTAGTGTAGCAGTGTGGGTCTGGGGAGGGGAAATGTTTTGGCTGGCCATCATGGGTGATCAATGGGTCTGTGGTTGTTGTCGTCTTGCAGGGGTAGCAATTTTGAAACGACAACCTTAGAATGAGGTGTAGATGGCCAACAATGGTATACTTAAGTTTCTATGACACACGGACGAGCACGAGCAAAAATTGGACGTTAGAGGTGCAAAAACAACATACATTTCATGGTTTTGAGGCACACTTCTACCTATCAACGTCACAATGGTGTGATCTCGCTTGTCCCATAACGATTTTGGTTTCTCTCTCCTTTCGGCCGGGGTATGTTGTTGTTGGTATTCCGACTAGGCGTCTTCCATACTCCTATAGACTCAGTTATGGTTCTCAAGCTCCTCTCTAGCTGGTCATCCCGGATCTAGCTTGCTCATCGATGGGTGTCTGTGGTGGTGTGTTAAATGTGGTTTAGGTGCTTTGTCGACCGTTAGAGTCTCGTTCCCTTTGTATCTGGTTATCCTCTGATTTCCCCTAATTAACTGGACGCTCTCACTGAATCGCAAATGCTTCCTGCCCTCTTTCGGGAGTTTTCTCGTAGAAAAGAGTTCTCGCAACATTTTTTTTTTTGTGAATTTCGGAAAATTATTTTTCCTGTTCCCACATGAGATCGTGTAGAATGGGTGTAATTTTTGTAGAGAGAATTATAAAATAAGTAAGTGTAAAATTCCTTCTCGAGGCAGGCCCAATAGCAGGCCAGGCCGAAACATCAAGCAACTCAGATTCTCTAAACGGCCCATCGCGAAAAATAGGAGGGAAAACCCCGAGAAGCGAGGGAACCCCCTCCCCACCCCCCCGGTCCCCAAATGCGCGCAACCCACGCCCCAACGAACCCGGCGGCGATGGAGGAACCACGCACCGACTCCGCCGCTGAAGCCTCCTTCTTCGACGGCTCCGACGCGCTCCCCGCCCCCAACCAGGTCCGTTCTCCTCATCGCCCTACCTCCGGGTACCACACGATGGATTCGTCGCCACCGCTTTTCTTGAAAATCTGTGTTGTGACTTCATAGGGTATCACCGCCGGCGTGAGGAAGCGGAAGTCCCCGGGGACGGCGACAACGAAGGCTGTGAGGAAACCTCGCAAGCTTCAGGTCTGTACTTCAGTGCACTGTGCACCCATCAATCCCCTCCCCCCTTCAATCTTGCTTGATGCTTGGTAGAATACCGTTTCTGAATCTGTTGCATCTGTGCTGTCACACGACATTGTTTGGTGCAGGTTGAAGAACCGATTCAGATGCCAGTCTACGGACGTCCAGAAGAGTTCTTCCGCGTGCGTGGCGAAAGTTTAGAGAGCAACAAATGCGCGCACACGATCGGTGAGCTAGCACTGCAGCCACAGTCCATGACACTGGTGGACCTACAGCTCTGGATCTCCAGGTTGTTCCGGCTTCATCCAGACACACAAGATCTTGAAATTAAGGGGTTCCTCAAACAATGCAAAAAAGACTTCTTTGACGAAGATTCCTCCGATCCGGACTGCTTTTTGGAGGACTGCCCGTGGGACAGACACTATTTTTTGAGTCACAAGTGCTGGAGTTTCTTTGCCACTAAATTAAGGAGAAAAAAAATGTGACACAAAAGTTCATGATGTATGTGCAATCCTCTGAGATCAAACACTATGACATTTTGCTCAAAGCAGTACAAGATGATTACTCCCAATTGGTGACGGTTGTGTTACCTGGGACAAAGTGCCTGATAAGTAGCCGCTTCGGCTTCCGTGACCTTGTAGAGAAACTGACAATGACAGCTAAGGAAATTGCAGAGTATTTACCTGGTCACTTAGATGAGCAGATTACTCCCGCTGAGGCGTGGAGGGCAAGAAAGTTTGCTCTGGAGAGGGAATACTGTATCTTTTATGATTCACACAACTTTGCCCCAAGGCTACTTAAGGAAATAGCAAGCAAAAACCCTGGTTGTTTCATAGACATCAAGGATGCAGAGGTTGCAGGGTGTAAGGATTTTTGGATCCTCCATCGTATTTTTGGGCATTTGGACAGTGCTTATAGGCCTTCTGTACTTGTCGCCCTGTGCTATGCATCAAGGGCACACCACTATGTGAGAAATATCAAGGGATTCTGTTAAGTGCTGTAGCATTAGATGAATGATTTCTCCATTCCAGTAGCATGTGCTGTCGTTGAGGGCGAGACCAAAGAAAGCTGGTTGTGGTTTCTTAGGAATTTGGAGCGAGCAGTGGTGCATGAGTCTAATGTTTGCCTTATACATGACTACAAATGTGAGTTGCTGGATGCTATGAAGGAACTTCTGAATTCTCAGCAACGACAGTGGTGGAAAGCAGAAAGCCGGTGGTACATGGAAGACCTTGCTGAAAACTTCTCTGCATATTTTTGTGACAAGAAGATGGTGATGATGTTCAAGAAACTTTGTCAGCAGAAGCGACGCCATAAATTTGGCAAAATCTGGAAGGAGCTAGACGAGCTGACATCCAAATATATGGCGGAGAAAGAAGATTGTGCTAGCAGGGAAATGTGGCAGGAATCATACAAGCATGATGTGGCAGAGCTTGAGGCAGAAAGCTCATGCTACCAACCTGTTTCAGTGGAGGATACGAAGAAAAGAGATCATGCCGATGACAAAAAAAAATAACAAAGTTCTCTGACTGGATCTAGCTGAAACCAAAGGAGAAGTGGTCACTGGCATATGACAGAGATGGAGCAAGATATGGCATCATGGGCAGTGATACAGCTGATGTATACAAGAACGACCGTGTATTGAAAGGGATAACATGCCTTCCTCTCAGTGGGATAGTGGAGGTGACATTCCTGTGCTTGGTAGAGCACTTCAGAAACACAAGTGCTGCGGCAAACAAAGCTATTGGCAACCCATCAATTAACTTCCCTGAACGTGTCCAGGTTGACATGAACTACAAAATGCAGAAAGCTGAGATGCATAAATCGATTTACACGTACGCCGCTGATAAAAATGTTCGTGGTGGGGAAGAGGATCAGAAATTTACGGTTAAGGGAAGGAAGAGGGAGGTGAGAGTTCACCTGAAGTTGGAGCATACCCTCAGCTTGAATAAGTCTAAAAGATCCACAATTAGAAAAACTGCCACCTGTTCATGCAACAAGCCGCAGCTGCTTCACAAGCCTTGCTCTCATGTCATTGCTATCTGTTGTGAGATTGGGGTTAGGACTGCTACATACATGTCCCCGTATTACAGCCTTCCCTATCTAGTTTGCACCTGGAGGCAAAAATTCAGTGAGTTCTCTCGCAAGTACAGAGATATTATACTACGCTACTTCAGAGATATTATACCATTTGAACATGAAACACCAACTTGGATCCCAGACAAAATATTGGAGTGTGGTCTTCCTGTTTGTCTATTGTCGGGCCGTGTAGAAGCCGTGGTATGAGGAAGAGCCGTAGTGCAGAACTGAAGATGGAGCAGTTGCGCACAACCAAGGAACCAAGACACGCATAGAGGGGCCTAGCCAAAATTGAACTTCTAAAATCATCTGTCAAACTCCAAGTTATGCATATTTTGGATATTTAATATGTGTCAGCGGTGGTGCTTAAGTTATCCTATGTAAACTCTGAACCTCTATTATTACTTGCAGTACTGCCAAGTTGTGTGAGAAACTCCTATATCTTTTTTAGTCGGTAAAAATTTGATATCTGAATTTATTGCTTGGTTATATCTTCTTTAAACTTCCATATACTCAGTTGCTAAATCATCCTAGAAGATATTACATCTTGGCTGATGGCATGACATGCATACCACTTTAGTTGGAAAAAAGTCAGTAGAAGCTCTTTCCTAGATTTCAATGATTCAAGTACATCAAGCAACCATTTTACTATTGCATGTGATTTTTTTCTGAGCACACGCTGCTCAGGATTACTTCTTGGCTGATGGCCTGACATGCATACAAGTTCAGTTGATAAATTTTCATTAGTAGAACCACTTGACTAGGTTTCTAATCATCCAATGGTTCAAGTATCAGGGTTAGAGCTAATTAAGATATGTCAATGGAACTTATAACTTAGAAGACAAGTGAGATAACTGAAGATGCAAGTAGAACAGGGTGCACATTCTTTTGGTACCGCAGAAGCTGCGCAACACCAATCTCAGTTTCATGTGCTTTTACAAATAGCTGTTTTCAGGTTGAATTCCTTCCATGCTATTTATAAACCAGTAATCAAACTTTGAATCCCTGATTCGTAAATGCACTGGGTCTACAACTCTTGTTCACAGGAACGAGAAAGAGATGATAGTATCCTGACATGTTTCTTGTTTACCATTGGCTTTGGTATGTTTCTCTCTGTTTAGCAAGGACCAAGGATGATGCCAATATCTGTGTACCCTGAATAATTCCTGTGGGTATCCATATGCCCCTTATTTCACATGGAAAGAGAGGGGGAATAATCAGATTGCATGTAGTTCTGTATAACACTTGTGTAGCTGTGCATGCTGATTAGATGCGAATCTGGACCGGCCTCTTCGGAGACACAATGATGAGTTGCAGATTACGAATAGTTAGTGGTATGATTATTATTTTTACATTGTCGTCATCAATCTTTGCTTATTGCAGTATGTCCTGAATTCCATTCTTCATATGGAAATGTTTGGCACCTGAAAAATACCGCTTCCATTTTAACAAGTGCAAAGCTAGGAGTCCTTTTGAGGGCCTAGGGTAGCCAAATTTGCCCTCTCTTCCCCTCCGTACTGGGTTGATTCAAGATTGGGGATTTCTCATGGGAAAAGATTTGGATTTTGTTGGTATTGGGATCTCATTAGATCTCAGCTAGCATTGGAACTTTCTCATGGGAGCTAACGCGGATGTGGTCTGTGGTCCCAATCAGATCTGGAGGTATGGTCTCAATCAAATCAAAACATGGAGCTAGCGGGAGATTCGTGTTTAACTCTATTCTCCTTTTTCCTTTTCATTCCTAATCCATATTTAGGCGTCAGATAATAAGTAGACTATTTTCGTCGTCTGAAACCTGGGGTATATCCCCTGTTCGAGACTCATCCAGTGTAAAGTTTCCTTCCTCTGGGGCTCCGAACAGGCCTTTATAGTAATTTTTAATATACGAATTTAGTTGCTCATGGCCCTCAATCGTTCCCTCCTCCTGGATTAGAGAATGAATACGCTTTTTCCTGTGTCTGCCATTGGCAATACTATGGAAATAGCGAGTATTCGAATCCCCTTCTAGGATGAATTGAGCTTTGGAACGTTGATACCATTTTAACTCCTCCTCGCGCAGTAGTTTCGCTGGATGAGGTAAGAAAGGAGGTTTTCCAAATGAAACATAATTCAGCACCTGGTCCTGATGGCTTCCCGGCTGAGTTCTACCAGAACTTTTGATGTGATCAAGCCTGTTCTACTACAACTGTTCGCATGTCTTCATGATGGACAATTAGAGTTGTTTCGTCTCAATTTTGGTGAGATAATCTTATTACCTAAGATTAATGAGGCTGAAAGGATTCAACAATACAGACCTATATGCCTCCTTAACGTTAGCTTTAAGATATTTACCAAAGTTGCTACGATTCGACTGAACAGTGTGGCGGATCATGTGGTTCGTCCTTCTCGGACGGCTTTTATGCAAGGTCGCAACATTCTGGATGGAGTGGCAATTTTGCATGAAACGGTTCACGAATTACATAGGAAAAAGCTGAATGGGGTAATCCTTAAAATTGATTTTGAGAAGGCTTATGATAAAGTCAATTGGTCTTTTCTTCAGCAGACCCTCAGAATGAAAAGTTTTTCAACTGAGTGGAGAGCGTTAATAGATAGCTTTGTTTCTGGAGGAAGTGTAGCCATTAAAGTCAATGATGACACTGGCAAATACTTTCAAACGAAAAAAGGCCTTAGACAAGGTGACCCGTTATCGCCAATACTATTCAATATAGTGGCTGATATGTTGGCTATCTTGATTGAACACGCTAAAAATGAGGGCCAAAATTGAGGGAGTGATTCCACATCTAGTTGATGGTGGTTTATCGATTCTTCAATATGCCGACGACACAATTCTTTTTATGGAACACAACATCGAAAAAGCTCGTAATTTAAAGCTGATTTTGTCAGCATTCGAGCAACTTTCGGGTCTGAAGATAAATTTCCATAAAAGTGAACTGTTTTACTTTGGCGAGGCTCAAGAAAACGCTGCCTTGTATGCTGAACTTTTTGGCTGTGAGTAAGGACAATTTCCTATCAACTATTTGGGTATTCTGATTCATTATCGGAGACTTACAAAAGCTGAGTGGAAAAAGGTGGAGGAAAGACTACAATTACGATTAAATAGCTGGAAAGACAAACTCTTAACCCTAGGTGGAAGATTGGTTCTCATAAATTCGGTACTAACTAATATGGTACTGTATATGATTTCATTCTTCCAATTGACCAAAGGAGTCTTGAAACGATTGGATTATTTCCGGTCTAGATTTTTTTGCCAAGGGGATTGTGAGAAGAAAAAATATCGTCTAACTAAGTGGAGTGTGGTTTGCTGCCCTAAAGACCAAGGAGGGCTCGGAGTTCATGACCTTGAGGTCAAGAACAGAGCCTTGCTGGGTAAATGGCTCTTCAAGCTTCTTTCGGAAGATGGAGTTTGGCAAACCCTCCTTAGGAGAAAGTACGTGGGATCTCAAGCCGTATCTCAGGTTCTCTAGAAACCTGGCGATTCGCACTTCTGGCCGGGCTGGCGTTATGGCTAAAAAGAAGTTATTTTTTCCACATGGATCTTTGTCAATTAGGGATGGATCGGAAATTCACTTCTGGGAGGATAAATGGCTAGGCCAATTTACCCTCAGAGAACAATATCCGGCTCTATATGCGATTGTACGAAACAAGGGTGACACGATCGCTAAGGTGTTGGGTACCTCCCCACCAAATGTTTCGTTCAGAAGAAGTTTATTTGGAACAAGACAAGCATCCTGAAATGCTTTGCTCATCCGATTGGATTCCATCCATATGTCGGAAGGTCCAGATAAATTTCGATGGAATCTTACGAAGAATGGTAAATTCTCTGTTGATTCTATGTATAGAGCTTTAATCTTACCCGAAGTCCCAGTCGATATTAAGGATAATAACAAAATTTGGAAGATGAAGATCCCGCTAAAAACTAAGGTGTTTGCGTGGTATCTCCGTCGAGGTGTAATTCTTACGAAAGATAATCTTGCCAAACGCAACTGGCACAAAAGTAAAAAGTGCGTCTTCTGTCAACATGACGAGACACAACTTTTCTTTCAGTGCGAGTTCGCTAGGTCTATATGGTCAACCATCCAGATAGGTTCTACCTTACATCCCCGTGTTCCGTTGCAAATATTTTTGGAAACTGGTTAAACGGGGTAGATCCTAGGTTTAAACTATTCAGTAGGGTGGGAGCGATTGTCGTTATTTGGTCGCTGTGGCTATGTAGAAATGACAAGGTTTTTAACCATAAAGATGCTTCTATTATGCAGGTTATCTACCGGTGTACAACAACGATACGAGCATGGTCGGCACTGCAGCGTGTGGAATACCGAGACTTGTTTTTGGAGGTGGCGTCACGTTTGGAGGCTGCGACCAGGGAGTTATTCTCCCGGTATGGATGGCAACATAGTCTCCGGATAGACCTACCAGCATCTTAGGCGGCCTTACAATTTCTCATTATGATATGTAATTCGCCTTTTTAATTTCAGCATTAGATTCTCTTGAACTTGTGAACTTGTGGCTGTGTGCATCCTAGTTATGCAGAGGCCGGGTGTAATGCTTAAAACTCTTAAGTAATAAAATCCCTTTATCTAAAAAGAAAAAGGCGTCAGATACCTCAACAATGGCTCTTGTTCGTATCGTGCTCTAGTAGAGAGCAGGGAAGAGACAATGCGAGTGGAAAGGACATTTCCTGCGATTTTACAATGCTACAAGGTTTGCTTTGTAAAATGTACCAGCAGTCCACATTGTGTCAGATCTGATGCCTTCATTTTCCATCCAGAGGCCCACAAACCATGGGTGCAGTTGGTGCATAGATTCCTTTGTTTCACCGGATACGTTCTCCTGATGTTTTTTGAATTTTTGATGTTTATATCTTCTGTAGTTGACATGGAGGTACCTTATATATTCTGATGGTTGCACTGATTGCTCGCAGCACTGATTCCTCGCTGCTGTTGACCCAGCGCTGATCCCTCGATGCTGCTCTGTCGCTGTTGATCCCAGCGCTGATCCGTCGGTGCTCCTCTGCGTTGATGTTTCTCCTATATCGCTCCTGCAATAAATGGGCCACGTTACCGATTCATTCTTGTACCCATTGAGATTGGTATGTAGTAATTACATCGCCACGGGACATCAATGTTTGAGGGACAATATTGTAGGATTCCTTTCTGCAGATTAATTTCATAATTATTGCGTGCGATGAAAGGACCGTCCAGGTCCCCTTCCCGATTATTTACTTTAGTCAAGCCTGGGAAACTCCTTTCCTTTGATTTGATCTCATAATTATTGTGAGGTGGGGTTGGACGAAGCGGTGGGCTGAAAAAAAAGTGAGGGTCGGACGAAGGGGTGGGTAGAATGTGGAACGAATGGTTTCTTTTAGACAGGAGAGATTACAAATTTGCAACTCGAAATACGTTGTATTTTAAGCTGGATAAAAATGACAAATGGTTGGATCTGTGTGGTGAATAGTACACAGTTTCAGAAATTTGAAATTTTGCCAGTTTTGTCTTCTTTTGTGTAGCCAAGGATATTATGACTTTTGGATTGAAAATTTGCACACACATAGCTCTCGAAATTATCTCCTTGCAGAATTTGCGTTTCGAATTTTTTGACACTCAAAAATGCTGATTTTGATTTGTGAGAAAAACGAGCTACATTAGCTCCGTACCGTATGCATGTTTCAGTGATTCTTTCAAGCTACCGTGTGATGTTATCATTTTGTGGCACGACAATAATGGGCATGGTTCATGGTATCTTTTTTTTAACCCGCGAGAAGGATGTGGTTTAGCACTTAGGCTTTCTCATAGCGTCACGACCGAAGATAAGGCTCGATCCCAGCTTTTCATTGCTCTGTCGCGCCACCTGGGAATGGTCCCGTGGCCTCTTCATTGAGCTCTTTCACATGGAGAAAATGTATCATAGGTTGCCCATGCTGAGCGTGACTTTCTCCCCTCTTTCTTTCAGCCTGACCCAATTTCCCATAGTTTGTACACTCCAGGAACGAAAGATCTGCACACACAAAGTAAGGAGCTCATGTTTGTCCCTACGTTATTCTTTCTCGATTGTCTTTTTTTTTTTTTTGCGAAACACAGTACACACTCACATAAACGCGCATACACTCACCCCTATGAACGCATACACGCACACCCTACCCTATGAGTATCTTCGAGAGACTGAGCCAGCGGATTGAGTCTTGAGATTGACGAAGTCATCACGGGCGCCTCGCTGTCGACGGGAACGTCGCCTCCCACTGAAGAATATTCTGCCTAAATAAGAAACACCAGCATTAAACCTAGGATTTTGAACTCTGGTGGGTTGGGAGTACAACCGCCCACCTAACCATCTTTTCACAGGCAAGTTCTCCATTGTCTTGCAGTCTACATGAATACATGATTATTGTTATTGTACAAAGGCGAGAGATCTTTATTGTGAAAGGCTTTGGACTCGTGAACTACGTGCAACGCACATGCCAACTAGTTTTTTAAATATTTAAGCCTGAATATTCTGAAAAAGATCCAAAACAGGAGAGAGTGAGAGAGAGGCCGAACTGGCATTTGGGCCGGTGCCGGGCCGCATCTTGCTCGGGCCGTGGCAGGGACGAAGTGCAGCGAGCGAGTGGTTTGCTCACAACCTCACACCACACGCACCAGCGCGAGAGGATAAGGCTGCTCGCTCGGCCAGATCGCATCTAGATCTCTATCCTCAGTTCATCGCCGGAAAATTCCACTTGCGGTTGTGACCGACGGGGAGGAAATAGGAGTCGAGGTCGCGGCCATGGCTGACGAGGAGAAGATTCTGCCGGACGACGTGCTACGCCATTTACTCCGGTTCGTGGAGGCCAAGGAGGGGGCGTATACCACCATGCTCTCCAAGCGTTGGCGCCCGCTCTGGCCCTCGTCGGGCGCCGTCAACCTCGTGGCGCGCATCGTCGAGAGCGAGGAGCAGCGCCTTTTTGAGGAAGCTGCCTTCTTCGCAAACCGTGACAAGCTCATCGCTGGCGCCCACAAGGCGCTGGACGCCTTCGCGATGGTCGCCGCCCAAGACCCGCTCACCAAGCTTACGTTCCGCGTGGAGGGCCGGACCGGTACCATCATCCGCGACTTCCTCAACCGGGAGCTGGACTTTCTCGGACGCCCGGAAGTTCTCGCCAATGTGCTCTCGCACCGTGCGGCGGCCGTCCTCAGGGAGCTCCGTGTCGAGGCTGTTGATACCATCCACAACGAGCCCATGGTGTTTGAGTGTACTGACTTTGAGGTAGACCCAATATCTTTTGGGATTCAGATGTACGTGCTCAGCCTCCGCTCCCTTCCGTCAGATAGTCTGCAAGTTCTTGATCTTACCAACTGTGGTCAGCTCCTGCTGGGTTTTGAGCCCCCGTTCTTCCGCAAACTTAGGAAGCTGCGTCTGAAGCATTGCAATATGCCCCTGGAAGATCTTCAGAGCCTTGTCACTGCCTCCCCAAAGCTGACCTGCCTCTGGCTAGAATATGTACTGCTGGAGGATGATCGCATCCTGTTCCAGCCTGACCAAGCTGATCCACAAGAACTTCGAGTTCTTCGCCTCACGGATGTTAAGACATTCGTCCTATACAAGTGCTGCCTCAGGGAGCAGGGAACTCTTCAGATATATGCCCCGATGCTGTGCACCTTCGAGTACATGGGTATCCTTCGCCACATCTCGCTGAACCCGCTGCCAGAGCAGCTTTCCCGTGTTGACGTGACACTCATCCCTTACCGCCGCAAGGAAAAGAGGGACCTGACTGCCGCTGGCCGCAGTTTCTGGGCACTCGTCACGCGCTTCAGCCGTATCAAGCATTTCAACTTACGTCTCACGCATCTTCAGGGGATGAAAGTAATCACCCAGGCAATCCAGGGCAGTATCCTCCCGGCGCTCGTCAATATGGAGCGACTTCAGATCAGTTTGGTCTACTCACCGTCTAACAACAGTGCTGCAGTGCTTCTGGTCGCAAGCCTTCTCGGCTGCTGCCCAAATCTGCGTGAACTAAGGATCAACCTCACTACCGTCCAAGATAATGTTTCTAGAGGACCCGACTACTGCCACACGTTCCTGGAAAGGCAGCTCCGGGACGAGACCCGCCGCTCGAAAGATAACCTTGAAAATCGGGGCCAGATGTTCACAATAGAGGAAGTACAAGAGCCTGTCCACAGACCCAAGCGCGCCCGAACATTGCATGAGCCTAGCTTCTTTAGCAACCTTCCTGGACTGCCTGGGCTAAATGATGGATCATTTGAGTGCTTGCACAACACTCTAAGAAGGGTTGCCCTGCAGTTTCGACATGGGGAGAAGAACGTGCTTGGAGTCGCCCTTCTCAAGTTCTTTGCGGAGAGTGGTAATGTTTTGGAGGAAATTGCTCTTGATGATGGGGTCGCAACTTTTTCTGATCATATTCATGTGGAGATTGAGAAATGGATCACCAGTTGGTCAGATAGGATTAAAATCTCGCCTCTTCGAAGGTGAAACTAGGTACGACCCCCTACTGCTCCTTCCTAGCGTAAACCTTTACTGCTCCTTCATCACGTATCTCTTTATCTTTCCCAGACTAAATTAAATCTGTTTGCTTGAGCAAAAATTTGGATACTTTTTAATTGGTGGTCAATTTTGTTGCACAGCCTCTCCTTTTACTTTGCTTGAAATAGCCTCTCCTTGACTCTTAGGTGTTGCTTTTAGTAATTGTAAGGAAAGCCCTTCATGGAGTTTACTGGTGTCATGCTAGGGATCTGTGCATTAATGTTCTTGAAACTGATCCATTTCACCCCTTAGTGTTTAGAATACATTCACCTGTAATCCAACTGTAGACTGGTTTTGTTGAATTGTGATGTGAAACGGTACCGTATCTTCATTTTTGATCAACTTGATATTATTTAGTTTAGTCACTTCTTTTATTTTGAGATGACCATAAACAATCTAGACGTAGTTTCGCTTCTTGACAAGCGTGTTCAATTTTCCTATGTTGCAGTTCTTGATATCCAATTTGCTGAAAACTGTTTTTCCCTGAGGCAGTACAGTGTGCAATGTGCGTGTTTCCTAAATGAAATATGTTAACGTTGATGATTGCGGCTGTTTTTTGGAGCATATGGAAAACTAGAAACAATGCATGCTTCCGAGGCATTGGGCCAGAGGAACCATATATTGTCATTCTTAAAATAAGCTATTGGATTCAATGGTGGAATGTTTTGCAGGGGAAACAGGACGTAAAGGATAGACTCACTCTTCTCGCCAAGATCCTGGAGAGAGTGGCGAAGGAAGTTTTTGGTGCAAGGAGAACTTGGGTGCCGTGGATACCAAGGTTGACGACAAGCTAGGAGGAAGACAACTGAAGCTTCTGGAGAGGAAGACAGCTGAAGCTTCTGGAGAGATGGGAGCCTGCTGTTTCTTCTTTTTCTGTTCTTTTATGTTTGGGGTAGCTGCCTCAGTCTTGTCAGTTTGGTGTGTGAGAACTGTCTTTTCCCAGTCTCTCTTATTTCCTTTTCTCGCTCATGGGATGCTTGAGGTGGATGCTGTGTTGTGGGTGAACTTCTGTAGCTGGTTTCATTAATGTTGCAGTTCAATTTTCCTATGTTGCAGTTCTTCATATCCAATTTGCTGAAAACTGTTTTTCTCTGAGGTAATACAGTGTGCAATGTGCGTGTTTTCTAAATGATCAAAGTGTGAGCTGAAGGCTTAAGTGTTGTGCATGAGCATGATAATAATTTTAGGTTTGAAAGTAAGCAAGTGTGAGTTAAAAATATTGGTTTCACATCAGTTGTTTTGCAGCCATGCATTATTTTTTTGCTGGTGGTTATGATTAATTTTTTACTGTTTTAATTGCTTTATTTTTCAAATTTGAACGGTGCTATATAAATCATAAGTGAGGTTATCATGTAGATTAGGATTGCTGCCTAAAATTGATAGTATATTCTCGTTTGGTGAACAAGACTATTTGTTAGTGTTATTTTCAGATTCAGTTTGGGCACATGGATGAATACACACACTTGTACTCTTGATGTACCTAGATCAATAGTGGTAAATGACTTTTATTATTCATATATATACATTAGTGGCATGCTCTGAAACTAAAATCTGTTGTAGCTTGATTTGTATGGGGGGATGCTTGCTTGCAAATCGAAACTAAATGCCAATCTTGTTGTTTAAATAAGTGTTAAACTGAACCTTTTAATTCAAATATGTCCACAAGAAAACATAGGCTAGCATTATTCAGATAAGTAGTTAAACCTCTGTGCAACAAATCAGTCTATATTTGGCAATCAATTTTCAAGGAAAAACATTGTGGTAGCATATGTTCAAGTTCGGGTAGAAGAGCCCCCCACCTAAGGGCATCGACCTGTTAGTGTTCCTTTGAGATTGTTTATTATCTTCATGCTTTATTATTCTCCATACAGTATTGTCAAACTCTACTCTTGCTGTATATCGTCACTTCGGGTTCCACTAAGTAGAATTAGTATCGATTGTAAAAACTCTAGGTTATACATCTGTAGCAATTTCTCTTGGACCAGAATTTTGAGGTTCGAGCTGAGCATCCGTCTAATAAGTTTAACAACTCCAGGTTTCCCAATAGGATCATTTTCTAGCTGTGTAATATAGGAAGCTTACCACTCGTACATATTTAAAACTAACCTGTACACAAACTCTAGCGACATAGAATCAAATGCTTATGTTGGTGAATCTGACAACTTTTTTTTAATGTTTTCTGAAAAAATTACAGCCTGGGGCTGATGGGACTGCCTCCTCTCGGGTGTCTCCTATGTCTAATAACAATGTTGATGGAGAAAACGTGATCCATGACAGCGATGGCAGCAATGAACACAATGGTGGGAAGAACCAAGAGTCACCCGATGGTGAACTTGAACCATGTGGTTGTTGCTCCTACACAACCTGATATGTAAGGTGGTTGATGTTGCTCCTACACTACTTTGATTCCAGTGAACATTTTCGAGACCATTTAAACCTACCATTGCACTGTGTACCCTTTCGTGATCATGCTTGTAGCTCTGCTTGAACTTTCGGCAATTGCTAGCACTGAACAGACGCAAGAGATACTAAACTAATGTCACGTTTGTATGTTGCTCCCAGGATATTTCTATGGTGGATTTCGCTCAATATTTGCTGTATAATATCAAAATTCGAGCTCAATATTTGCTGTATAATATCAAAATTCGAGTATAAACCTGTATAATATCAGACAACGATTCCGTCATAATATTCAGAATTTGACACACTTCCACCTTATCATCCACCTTGGTATTCGGGCTAAAGAAAATTGAGGATTTCGCTTCACTTACCAATTGGCCCGAAACTGCACAGTGCTCATCAAGAACCCTTTTTAGGGAGGATGCATTCATAGCATCCGCTTGTATCAACATAAGAGAATCATCAGCAAACAACAAATTTGAAACAGTTGGGCCATTGCGGCATACCTGTATCCCCTTTAGGTTACCTTGCTCTTCTTCATACTTAAGCAGAGCCGAAAGTCCTTCAGTGCAAAGAAGAAATAGATAAGGGGACAAGGGGTGCCTCAATCCCCTCGATGGCAAGAAAGTTTCCGATTCACTGGAGTTGATACGTACCTTGTATTCCACCGAGCTTACGCAGGCCATAATAAGATCAACCCAATGAGCATCGAAACCTAGTCGTAACAGGATACCTTTCAAGAAAACCCACTCAACGCGGTCGTACGCCTTATGCATATCGAGTTTTATTGCACAAACTCCTTTCTTCCCCACTTTCTTCTTCTTCATTGTATGCAAGTTCATAGGCAACGATAACATTATCAATGATTATTCTGCCAGGAACAAAGGCGCTCTGATTCTCGCTAACAATGTCAGGTAACAATACTTTAAGCCTCGCAGCAAGCATCTTTGATATAACCTTGTAAATGACGTTACACGGGCTAATAGGCCTAAATTGGGTTATACTCTCCGGAGTATCCACCTTTGGAATGAGCACTATAGTTGTAAGATTCCATCCCTCCGGTATTACTCCATTGTTTACTGCAGATAAAACAGTTTTAGTTAGCTCCTCACCCAATAAGTCCCAAAACCTCTTAAAATATTGCATGTAGACCATCTGGACCCGGCGCCTTCAGGTCTCCAATGGCGAACAAGGATTTCTTGAACTCCTCTTCAGTATAAGGTGCGGTGAGGGCTTCATTCATGTATTCAGTTACAATTGGTTTAACTTTCTGAAGAACCTCCGCGTCAGGCACCTGTAAGTCTTTTTTTTTTTTGAAAATAAATAAACACTATATTAGGTTAGCAAGCCGCCTCATTAAAAACCTTCCAGTCCCCTTAGGTACCCTGGTAAGGAAAAGAGTGCGTCAGAAACTTGCTGCCTCAGTCACACAAGGATACATCGTTTTGTAAAAAGGTTACATCACTAATTACATCATCTAAAATGAACCTCGGAGGGTCACCATCCCAACTTAAGAACTCTTTCGAAAGATATGCCTTCTTTGCAAGGTTGTGTGCCACTCGATTAGCTTCTCTCGGGCAATGCTGGAAAGAGATCCCATTGATGTAACTTGCCTTCAGGAAACACTCAGCCAAAATTGGAGAGAACGGGCTCCACACTTCAATAATGCCATTGCACGCTTGTATTAACTCCAAAGAATCGGATTCAACTATCACCGATGAGCATCCCAATTGTTCCAGCAACTCCAGCCCCTTGAGAAGGGCAATGGCCTCCGCCGTAGATGCACTTAGCAGGTTCTGCATGGGACAAGAAAGCCCCGCTAGGGCCTCACCTTGATTGTTTCGCAGCACCGCACCTGCCGCACCTGTACCATCACTATAAAAAGCAGCATCAACATTAAGCTTATAGAAACCATATAACGGTTTAATCCATGAATCAATCTTCTCCTTCGAATTTTGTTTTACTGATCCATAATTTGCAGCCAAGGCATTGATGGCATGGGCCGAACTTTTTGGAGAAGAAATTTTAACTCCTTTTACCATCTCCCTTCTCTGCCACCAAATGTACCAACATCCCACAGCAATTAACTCGGCTAGACCCAAATTATTAAGAAGTGGATCTTGTTTCTTTGGACTGCATAAAATAAATTCCAGCACCACTGAACCCGACCTGTCCACTGCCATTGCATGCTTAATAGTGTCCAATAACCCAAGCTGAAACCAAACCTCTCTTGCCCTTGTACAAGAAAATATGAGATGCATAATATCTTCTGGTCCTAATTGACAAACTAGACACTGCGGATGCACTTTGATATGCCTAGACGCAAGAATTGACCTTCCTGGGACAATACCGTGAAGGGACTTCCAAATAAAAATCTTAACCTTTGAAGGGACACTTAGACTCCATAACCTATCCCAGACTGGATTACTCTGAGAAGATCCCTGTCCATCTCCTTCGAGTTTTCGTCCCAAATTGATGATCCCACTCAACATAATAAGACGACCTGACCGAGAAAGTGAAAGTTTTTGTTCGATGCCAAGCAACAAAATCTTCGGTCAAATTTTCACTTAAAGGAATTCTCAGGATTCTTTCCGCATCCACTTGTAAAAACACATCTCGAATTAGAGCTTCATCCCATGTGTGCGAAAGAGGATCAATGAGCTCATCGATAGTCCTCAATAAAGTGTGTCCCCGTGTAGAAATAATCTTCCTCGTCGGGCTATTTGGGATCCACGGATCCTCCCAAATATTTATCTGATTTCCTGAGCCAACTCTCCAGATGTGAGCACGCTTGAAAGTTTGAATTCCAGCTACAATACTTTGCCAAGTGAAAGATGAACCTTGCTTGGGACCAGCTCTCAGTAAATCTCCATTCGGGTAATATTTTGCCCTTAGCACACGCGCGCACAGCGAGTTTGGATTTTGTAACAGTCTCCAAGTCTGTTTTGCCAGCATAGCAAGGTTAAAAGCATGAATATCCCTAAAACCCATACCTCCAATCTTTTTTGGGATGCACATCCGCCACCAAGCAAACCAATGCATTCTTTTCTGATCATTAGTGTCACCCCACCAAAATCTAGCCATTGCATTATTAATTTCCACGCATAACTGTTTTGGAATCTTGAAAACCCCCATAGCAAAGACAGGAATAGATTGAATAATTGCTTTTAACAAAATCTCCTTTCCTCCCATTGAAAGCATTTTCTCCTTCCATCCATTTAGACGCTCAATCACCCTTTCGAAAAGATACATGAAATTATCAGTCCGATCAAGACCAACCATGGAGGGTAAACCGAGATACTTGTCAGAAACGGCCTCGGTCATAATATTTAGTTCCTCACATATTTGACCTTTAATAACCACATCCACATTTGGGCTGAAAAATATGCTGCACTTAGCTTCACTCACCATCTGTCCTGAACTTGCACAATATTGGATTAGTACCCTACTCAATGAGGTTGCATTAATCATATTAGCTTTCAACAGTATTAGGGAATCATCAGCAAATAATAAGTGAGAAACTGATGGTGCATTCCTGCACACCCGAACACCTTCTATGCCACGAACCTCCTCTTCATGAGCCAAAGCACTAGACAATCCCTCTGCACAAATCAGAAATAAATAGGGCGACAAGGGGTCACCTTGACGGAGACCCCTAGTAGGAGTAAAAGCATCTGTCTCCTGATCATTAAACCGTACCTTATAATTAACAGATCTTACACAAGCCATCAATAGATCAACCACCTCCCTGTGAAAACCAAGGCGTGATAGCATCCTTTCCAAAAAAAACCCATTCCACCCTGTCATATGCTTTATGCATATCTAGTTTAATAGCACAATACCCTTCTTTTCCTTTCTTCTTATTCTTTATAGTATGCATGCTTTCATATGCCAGCAAAATATTATCAGTAATCGCTCTCCCAGGCACAAAAGCACTTTGAACCTGAGAGATAACATCATCAAGAATTACTTTCAATCGGAAGGCGATCATTTTTGAAATTACCTTATACAAGACGTTGCACAAACTGATGGGTCTATATTGTGTAATCTTCTCCGGAGTCTGAACTTTTGGTATGAGAACAATTACTGTATCATTCCATCCCTCTGGAATTTCTTTTCTATTAATAGCTGCCAAAACTTCTCCAGTGAGAGTGTCTCCAAGAATGTGCCAACATTTCTTAAAAAACAAAGCATGAAGTCCATCCGATCCTGGAGCTTTCATGTCCCCAATAGAAAATAAAACACGCTTTACATCATCAGCTGTATAAGGTTTCCTTAACTCATCATTCATATCAGAAGTAACCCGAGGTGTAACCCTACTAATCAACACCGGATCAGGTTCATCAACTTCAGTAGTGAACAAACCTGCAAAATAATCCGATATCATTGGATTTAGATATTCTGCACCCTCGTGCCAGTTATTGCCGTCATCCATTAACCGAATAATTCTATTTCTCTGACGTCGCGTAGAAGCAAACTTGTGGAAGAAACCCGTGTTCCTATCCCCAAACTGCAACCAGTTTACCCGACTCCGCTGAGCCCAATGAATCTCTTCCTGTACTAAGAGTTTCACAATTTCAGCAGCTAGCACCTTTTCTCTAGCGATATTCTCCTCTGAAAGCTCACTTCTAGTCAAGTCTTCTAACTCTTTCTTTGCATTCCTCAACTTTCACTGTGGACCCTTTAGAACGTTTCGATCCCATCTGTGCAAGCGTTCATGCACCAGAGCTAGCCTTCCCGCCAAACCATTATGTTGGACTTGGTAATTTGACGCCTCCCACGCACCTTCAACCACTTCATGGAATGCAGCCTCCTTCAGCCAACGAGCTTCAAAACGAAGAATTGCTGGCCCTCTTTTTTCTTCAGCCGGCTCCTCACAAAGGTAAGCAGAATAGGCCTATGATCTGACCAGCTATAGTCAAGGTTCTGAATCACTGCATCCTCAAATTTCGCCATCCAGCTATCCGAAGCCACACCACGATCAAGCCGTTCCCTAATCCCAGCTCGATGCCACGTAAATTTGTCACCATGATACCCAATATCATTTAGCGAGCATTCCGTTAACACATCTCTGAATGCTTGCATGAAATGACCAGGTCTCGGATTGCCTCCTTTTTCTCAAAAGGATAAAGAATTTCATTAAAGTCACCGATTAAGAGCCATGGCATACTGTTAACACTTTTCAAATTCCTTATTCGGTCCCATGACAAGTGTTTATCTGACCACCTTGGTTCTCCATAAAAACCCGTAAAACGCCAAATATTCTCCTGCCCAACCCCAATGAAAACATCAATGTAGTTATCTGTTTTGTCTCTCACAGACATCACCACTTCCTTTTTCCATAACAATAATAAACCCCCTTTCCTGCCATCACTTCTTACCACCTCCTTAAAGTCCATATTCAACCTACGACGCAAGCTTTCTGCTGGCCAATCATCCAAATGAGTTTCCATCAAAAAAATTACATCCGGGTTGTGGCGCTTCTGAATTTTCACAAGCGCCATGGATCCCGCGGCCTTTAGAAGGCCACGGCTATTATAACTTAGGAGCTTCATTGCATCCGTGTCAGCCCCTAAAGCAGAGGCCGCCGATATCTTATCTGATTGATCACCATCTTCCTTCCTTGACCGCTTTCCTACTTGCACCTTACCAGGTGTGCTTAGCAGAGATTCTGGATTTTGACTATTCGGACCAAACTCCAAAAGCTGCACCCTGCCGGCAACACTTGGTGACTGACTCCCCTCTACTTCCTCAGAATTGACATTCTATCCATCGAAGGTGAGGCGTTTCCTATGTTGGGAAGATGGATCCTGCAGATCCTCCTCCATCGCATCCCTTCATTCTCTCCATCTGCTATTCAAATCCTCAGAAGCATTTTGGGAAAAACGCCCTCTGCCTCTTCCCATTGGAGTGTGCCTACCCCCTCCAGGACCACGACCTGTCCCTCTACCACGATCACGTTCTCTTCCTCCATCCGCCATGATGAAATCACCCCATTCAAGCTTGGACTCATCATGGACACCTATTCCGCATTCTTGGTACCAGTGCCCCAGCAAACCACACACCCCACAAAACACCGGCAGTTTTTCATACTTCAATTGATACCACTCTTTCTTTTTGTCTTTGGTGATTGAGACAAATCGGAATAGCTTTTTATTAACATCAATCTTAATCCTAACACGTGCAAACTCGCCAGCAAATCCAGCCGGAAGTTTAACTTGAACTTCTATAACCTCGCCCACAGGCCTGCACATACCTTTGATCACCGGCTCTTTCATGTAATTGTCAGGCAATTGCATTATCCTTGCCCAGACTGAAATCTTGTCCAGCACAATCGATCTTGGATTCTGGAACCCATCATACTCTTCTAGTAGTAAAGCATAGTTACCTCTGAATAACCACGGCCCCATCTTCATTGCTTTGTTCCAATCCCCTAAGCATCCGAACTGTATGGTGAACAAATTTTCCTCCACCTTCCTCCATGCCACTTCCTTCGCAGGATTCCATGCCGCTCTCATATCAGCATACAACGCGCTAGGGCTGAAACCCCTAGTCGTGTGCACTTTGCCCACCGCCAGCCATCTCGCTATCTCCGTAGGATCAGGGGCCTCATCTTCCCAGACAAAGTCCTCCGCACCTTCCTCATGAAGGTTCAATCTACCAAGCAGATCCTCCACCTCCATCTTCCCCTCCATCTTACCAGTGCTAGTCCCGACCGCTCATCGTGAAAGCTGGATCGGTGCGGGAGGTAGACGACTCTCAGCGGTGTGCACCTGTAAGTCAGCTGTGAATAACCCTTCTAAAAAAAAGAAAGAAATGATGTGTACAAAGATAATATCGCGCTGCAAACGGAGCTTGGCTCTGATGGTTGGGTTCCCTGTGGTGGAACCAGCCCACCCAGGTTCAAGTCCTAGACTTGGCATGGGCGTTTGCATTTACCTGGATTTATTCCAGGTTTATCCGGCGTTATTCTTTCAGTGGTAGGTGACATGCCCGTCAACAGCGAGGCGCCTGTGATGACTTCGTCAATCTCAAGATCTGCCGGCTCAGTCCTTCAGAGGTGCTCATATGGATAGGGTGTGCGTGCGTGCGTTCATAGGGGTGAGTGTACATGCGTATTTGTGAGCGTCTGTGTTGTACTGTGTTCTCAAAAAAAAAAAGATAATATCGCGCTGTTGCTCAACTCTTTGGTACGTTCTATTTTTTTGGGGGGCTACGTTCTGTTCATCATGCATGCATGGGGAATGTATATGTAAGCTTCTCCCATCGATCAAACTTTTTCTGGTTCTAAAAGTAACGCTTCTGCTGCATTTTGTTCGGTGTTCGATGACGAGACAATGTACTGTACAAATAATCGAAACATCGACTTCGCCAAAATCTGTCTGAACTTCACTACGTTTACAAACAACCATTCTCAACTTCGTTGTGTAGTTTTTTCTCTTTCTTTTTTTTTGAAAAGGAGGGAAGCACGAGAGTGGACAAATGGCTCCCGAGCTCTAGGTTACTCTTTTTTTTGAAAAAACGAGAATGACATTTGAAAGTTTCAAAAAATCCTGAAAAAAACCCTAGATGTAGATAAGGATTTACTATACTAGTGTGCAAAAAACCAATCCAAAATTTATTATATTTTAGTCTCAGAAAAAAAGACAAATGAATGGATCTGGGTGTGTTGTACATTGTCCATTTTTTAAATTTCAAAATTTATCAGATTTTTCATTTTTGTGTAGGATAAAATAGAACGATATTTTCAATTTATATTTTTCATGATGGTAGAGTTCAATGTTATCTACACCTAGAATTTTTTTCCCGAAATGAAACTTTCAAATATCATTTGTTATTTTTCCAAAAAGCCTGCCACCATGGAGTTCGGTCTCAGAATGTGGTTTCCGGGGAAGCACGGGTCTCTGCACACAGCACTATATTATTGCAAAGTAGTATCCAATTATAGTCTAGACAAGTTCCGGTGAGGATGAAAGATAAAGGGACAAAAAGATTACAGTAAACACTTGTGCATTGTTAATCCTCTTGTTAGGCCCCCAGCATATTGGTTGAATATATCGCGTGCAACCGTCTTTGGTCGGCTGCATCTGGACTTAAGTGTATCTCGTGTCTCCACACGTTAAGAACCACATACAGATCCAGCAGATAGACTTGTACATCACCTCTAAAAAGTTAAAAACTTGTTTGCTGTTTAAAAAAATAATATTTCGATGATTTCAAACTGCTCAACATAAAATCGCAAACTCTCACCCAGATTTATGCTTTTAGTTTGTCACTATGGCCGTTCAACCAATTCTCAAATATATTTGTAAAGTTGGTAGGTGGTGGAATGTTAAAAGCAACACATACTATACGGCATAATAATTGTGCTAATGGACAAGAGAAAAATAAATGTTGTATTATTTCATTCTTATAAAAAAAAGAACATTTTTATTTTCATTATGTCGACATTTTGCTAGATTATATTTAGTTAGAATCAAGTTATTCCAAGAAACGATGAGAAGATCTTTATATTTAGTGTAACTTTTAGTTTCTAAACATGCTTATTGCGAATGTTATTCCCATCATTCATCATTATCAAAATACATGGATTCAACCGTAAAAACTACAGAAGCATGAATCTTCAATCTAAACTCTTATGTTCAACGGATAATTCAGCAAACATCAACCTTCACTAGATGTAACCAGGATGCCCCCTTGTCTGCTACTGCTACGTGTTTTCTCTGACCAATGTTGTAAAATGAAGCGTATTGGAAATCAAGCGTGTCATTCTTGTCCTCCCAAAAGCTGAGTTTTACAAACATTTCCCAACATCAAATACTCCTTTACTAATGAAGTCTTCCTTAAACCTTATAAGACCTTTCCAAAAGGGTTGTTGATAGGCTTTTTTGTTTTTCTTGGCGGTGAGTTCCTTTACACATTCATAACTTCCTCTAGTGTAGCAGTGTGGGTCTGGGGAGGGGAAATGTTTTGGCTGGCCATCATGGGTGATCAATGGGTCTGTGGTTGTTGTCGTCTTGCAGGGGTAGCAATTTTGAAACGACAACCTTAGAATGAGGTGTAGATGGCCAACAATGGTATAATTAAGTTTCTATGACACACGGACGAGCACGAGCAAAAATTGGACGTTAGAGGTGCAAAAACAACATACATTTCATGGTTTTGAGGCACACTTCTACCTATCAACGTCACAATGGTGTGATCTCGCTTGTCCCATAACGATTTTGGTTTCTCTCTCCTTTCGGCCGGGGTATGTTGTTGTTGGTATTCCGACTAGGCGTCTTCCATACTCCTATAGACTCAGTTATGGTTCTCAAGCTCCTCTCTAGCTGGTCATCCCGGATCTAGCTTGCTCATCGATGGGTGTCTGTGGTGGTGTGTTAAATGTGGTTAGGTGCTTTGTCGACCGTTAGAGTCTCGTTCCCTTTGTATCTGGTTATCCTCTGATTTCCCCTAATTAACTGGACGCTCTCACTGAATCGCAAATGCTTCCTGCCCTCTTTCGGAGTTTTCTCGTAGAAAAGAGTTCTCGCAACATTTTTTTTTTGTGAATTTCGGAAAATTATTTTCCTGTTCCCACATGAGATCGTGTAGAATGGGTGTAATTTTTGTAGAGAGAATTATAAAATAAGTAAGTGTAAAATTCCTTCTCGAGGCAGGCCCAATAGCAGGCCAGGCCGAAACATCAAGCAACTCAGATTCTCTAAACGGCCCATCGCGAAAAATAGGAGGGAAAACCCGGAGAAGCGAGGGAACCCCCTCCCCACCCCCCGGTCCCCAAATGCGCGCAACCCACGCCCCAACGAACCCGGCGGCGATGGAGGAACCACGCACCGACTCCGCCGCTGAAGCCTCCTTCTTCGACGGCTCCG
>QRDG01000449.1:1036928-1223427 GCA_012064385.1 Puccinellia tenuiflora | reverse complement strand
AAACAATGATATAACCCTTATATGATGCAAATATGATTGAAATATGAAAATTATAATGCAAAGTTCATGTATTCATTTTACATGCATCAGTCGCGTACCAAGCAGCACCTCCAAGAAGGTGATCGACGATGACGCCGCTGCTGCCCGACCGGTCCCAGGGTTACCCCTGGTGCGCGTTCTAGGGTTTCCCCCGGTACGCTACGGGGGTGGAGAAGGGGTACATCCGACGCCCTTCAGGAAGGGAGGCCACACCCGTAGGCGTAACCGCGTCGGTGTCGAGATGACAAGGATTTCTCCCGACCCCCAAAAAACCACATCCCCGGACGTTCCGTAGCACTCCACCAAGCTTGCCGCCGGCCAGCACACGCCACCACGGTTTTGCAATCACCGCCGCCGTCTCACCGTAATCTTTGTTGTGAGGCCGGAAGGACCGAGACGAGGGGACTCCGGCGAGGAGTGGTAGTACAGTAGCACGCGGGAGGGCACGACCTCCACCGCCGTTGGCGGTAACCGACCGGATGCAGCATCAGGGACACACCAGGCCCTCACTGGCCCGGCCGAGTCCAAAATGGACCCGTAAAGTCCCCGCCGCTGCACTGCAGCAGGCACGCCACCGTGACCACCATCCCCGCACCAGCCCCTTCACCTCCGTCGACCGGGAGAGCCGCCACCGCATCTGAGGCGGCCCGCCTAGGTCCAGATGGGGCCCAACGGGCCCAGATCTGGGCCGGGAAGGCGCCGCCGGCCGCACTCCGGCGACCAGCCAGCCGCGCTCGGACAACCACGGCCCCCTGCCACCAAGAAGTCGCCCGCCGCCACGAAGACCACCCGGACCTCGCCGGACCACCTGCAGGCCAAGGGAGCACCGCCACATGCCGCCGAGCGCCGCGCCGTCGGGCCATGCGTGCGGGGAAGGGCAGACCGCCGCCGCCGGCACCGGCACCGCACGGGACACGCCCGGCGGCCCGCGCCCAGCGGCGGCGGAGGGGGGATTGAGAGGGTTGAGCTCGAGGCGACGCGCGGCTAGGGTTTCCCCTGCTCGCCCGCGCGGGGGTGAGACAGGGGACGGGGAGGAGGAGGGGGAGGGGGGAGGGGAGGAGCGGTGCGCTCCGGCGGCGGATAGGGTTTGGGCTAGGGTCGCGGGGGAGAGGAGGGGAGGTGTTTCGACAGTCCCTCACGCCGGAATTCATCTCCCGATAAAGCTTATACACCAATACCATTTCGGACATTAGTCTTCTTATCATTTTCATTCAGCCAATTACTAAATATATTAGTACTATAAACAATGCAACAATATGCCACGAAATAAATAAATGTTCTACCACTCTGAGAGGCATGAAACAATGCACCACGGAATAAATAAATGTTTACTGTCTGAGAGGCATGATGCATGTTTTTGAAAGGCGAAGAAGTTCCGGGAGAGAGTATCTATGTTGACTATTTTCTTTTGCTGGTAAGCATCGATGTTGATGCTAAGGTACATTGTGCACAGAGTTGCCATTGTAGAGGTAATCATGTAGTAGACTCGTTGACTCAGACGCGCACAAACTATGATACTCCGTACATATAGTTGCGTAGTTTAGTTCCAAAGATTTAACTCTACCTTCACTGCTCCCAAACATACTACTAGTAGCTTCACGCCATAACTTAGCCCTACTTATACTTACATAAACATCATACGCCAACATTATTCAACTCGGCCAAACACTTCCTACACACTACTTACACATATAGCCACCCTCTTAGCGTATCTAACCAAAGTAACTCCACGACATTGCTAAACCCAAAGGCTCGCAAACATGCAACGTGTCGATCCGCTCATCACTCGGTCTTTTCCCTGCCTTCCCTCTTCGCCGCCTCTCCTTCCTCGACGGGGATGACCTCCTCTTCACCGGCGACGATCCCCTTGGTGTGCCGTGCTATCCCGTACACCGTCGCGCCCACCGCCTCCAGGACGTCGCCCACTATCGTGGTGTCTTCTTCGCCAGTGCCTTCACCCTGCAAACATGCATCACAACTGATCCTATCATCTATGGATACATCACACTTCCACAAACGACGTATCACCGGGCACTTGTGGCAGGCCACGACGCCGCACGTACCTTCGCCTTCGCCGTCTCCGTCGACCTATCCACCGTGCCTCCTGCTGCGTCCTTCACCGAGTCCTTGACGTACGCCGCCGTCTCACTGGCCTTCTGCGCCATGGAACCGGTCGCGTCCTTCACCTGGGCAGCCACGCCTCCGGTTGTGTCCTTGCTCCGGTCCACGGTTTGGGTGCTCATGTCGCGGGTCATGTCCACCGTCTCTGCACCCGATCCCTTCACCGTGTCCTTTGCCTGCGCGCTCGTGTCGTCGAAGCTCGGCTCCTCGGCCTTGTCGGCGACGCGGGCTGTGGTCTCCTTCGCCTTCTCCTCGGCCGTCACGGCGGCGGCCTTCCCTTGCTCCGCCTTCTCCTTGGCGTACTCCGCCACCGTCTGCGTCGTGGCCGCGGTCACCTCCATCGCCTTTTGCGCCACCTGCGCGCCCGTGGAGAGCGTCACGTCCTTGGCCTTCACGGCTGCCTGCTGCGTGTACCCGGCCGTCGTCTTCCCCGCCGCCAGCGCGGCCTCCTTCGCCTTCTCGGCCGCCGTCTTGGCGTACTCAGCGGCCGTTCCGCCGGTGGACAGCGTCACGTCCTTGCCCTTCACCGCCGCCTGCTGCGTGTACCCGGCCGTCGTCTTGCCGGCCGCCAGCGCCGCCTCCCGCGCCTTCTCGGCGGCCGTCTTGGCGTACTCCGCGGCCGTGCCGCCTGTACTCACCGTGACGTCCTTGGCCTTCACGGCAGCCTGCTTCGCGTACTCCGCCGTCGTCCCGCCCGCGGTGAGCGTGACATCCTTCGCCTTCGCGGCGGCCTGCTTGGCGTACTCCGCCGCGGTAGCCGTGGCCTCTTTGGTCTCCTCCGCGCCATGCGCAGCGGCGTCCTTGGCCTCGGCGCCCTTGGCCGCAGCGCGGTCTCCCGTGGAGCCGATCGCGTGCGTGCCGGTGTCCTTCACGCCGCCCTCTTTGCGCACGTCGTGGCTGCCCGCGCCACCGCGGGTGCCCTCCGCCGAGCTCTTCTGCTCCTCGCCGCGGCGCCTCCCGATCTCCTCGCGGCCCGATGTCTCATGCCCACGGCCCTTCTCCTGCTCCGCGGTGCGCTGCTTCTCGTTACCCCGAGCCGACGCCATCGTGCCGCCCGACGGCGCCGCGGTAGGTCTCGTCTCCTGTGCGCCGCCCTCGTGTTTGGACGGATGTTTCTTGCTCTCCTGACACGAGACCACCGTGACGCCGGGCGCCTGTGTCACGGTCACGTTCCCCTTGGTGCCGTGCGCCGCCGCGGCGCCCCCGGCCGGCAGGTTCTTGTTGGCCTCGTTGTACCGCTCCTGGGCGGCGCGGATGGCGTCCGCCGAGTTCTGCTGCGCCTCCGCGCGGTACTTCCCGATCTCCTCCAGGCCAAGCTCGTGGCCCTCCTCTTTCTTCGACTTGGTCTCCTTCGGGCGGCTCTGTTGCTGCGACGCCATTGTTGCCTGGAAAGCTGGATTAGCTAGGGCGTACGTGGAATTCGCTGTGGTGCTTCTTCTTGGTGATTGATCGGCAGACGATCATGGCGACGCACGCTTTAAATGTTGCCGCTGATCAGCGGCTTGTGTTGGATCGGTCGAGGTTGACGCGGCATACGGAGTCTGGCACTGCGACGCGTGTAGAGGCGAGCTGACACGTGCGAAGCAGAAGATAGAGTCACGCCGTCAGCAGTGGGATTCATCGGCCACGAAGGAATCGGCCGGCGGCGAGAGGACACGAGGGCACCTCACCTGAGGTCGTGTCCATCTGCATGGCTGGATTTGGGATGCCGGCTGCCGCTAGCGCCCAGCGGCAAAGTAGAAAACAAAGGCATGGATGTTTCTCCCGAGCTCACACGTGCGCTCCCGCCTAAATAACAACATCGAAAAAAGCAGTAAAATATTTTTTAAATGTTTTTTTACAAATATATACATGTTTCCTATTTCCTAAATATGTTTAATTAGAAAATGACACGTGGGTCGAAGAAAACAAAATCAATACTTTGAAAAACAATTTTTAGTCCTATTTTGATCACTAATTTATTTTTTCACATAGCAACATTAATATCATTTCACCACGACTGGATACGAATCTGAAATATTTGAATATGTTTGTCTCACTTTCTTTTTCAGACATTTTTGACACGTTGTTTTATTTTTATTTAGGCAGAGCATGCGACCTCGGCAGCCATTATGAATTTCCAAAAAAAGAAAAGGCCAAACTATCCTGTGTAGTGTGTAGTCGGCTTGTATACTGACATATCGGCTGAAGTTTTGTTTCCAAACCAATCCCATACCATTAAACTTATTATGATTCTCCATGTCAAAACTAATAATATGTTTTTACTATTCTTCACATGCTGGCTAGTCTAAATCCCTTCAAAGTACTAAGTTCCCTAGAAATGGAGAGTTGCGGTTGCTCCTAGGTGTGAACGTGGGTGGCCCCACCTATAAGTGAGTATGATTTTAATAATCCCTCCAATATCTAATCATGGAAGAAATAGAGATTTCCAGTTGCTCATAGGCGTCAACCTCTCATTGGTCCTTTCCCTTTATATTACTACCCACCAGATTATGTATGGTACCTTTTCATTTTCACCGCGCATGGACCTATTAAGCAGGCTTTGGAGGTGCCATATAGGGTGCCCAGCTCGGTCACGTATAACTTTTGCGGTATTGTAACATCCCAATTTTTCAAAAAAATTAAAAACTTGCATTCATGCATCATAAACTTGCTGCCTTGCATTTTAAGTCTTTTGTTTTGGGTTTTAAACTCAAATTTTGGTGTTAAAATAATTATTTTGACATAATAGGGTTAATTAACCCTTGTCATAAAACCAAATATTTTATTTTATTTTGTTGGCAAGCTATGTGCCAAAGTGTTCTAAATTTAACAAGCTTTTCAAAAAGTATTTTTATCATTTTTTCTGAAAAGTTTTGGTTTGGTCTTGCTTTGATTTTGAAAACAGAAAATAGAAAAAGGTTTTAGTTAAAAAAAAAAAAGGAGAAGGCCTGCCGAGCCAGCCCAACTGGGCCAGCCCAGCAAGCCGCTGCCCAGCGCCAGCAGCCCACCCGCCTCCTCCTCTCCTCTCTCTCTCTGACGCGCGGGTCCCACCCGTCAGCGCCGTCCCCACGCGCGGGAGCTCGCCCGCCGGCACCCCGTCGCCTCCCCCTCTTCAATCCGCACCACCGCGGACGGTAACGCCCGCACCACCGCCACCATCTTATAGCCCTCCTCCTCCTCTCCCTTTCGCCCCACACCGCACCACCCGAGCGCCACCAGGCTGCCCGTACGGGAGCCCGCAAGTCCGCCGTCGCCGCCGGCCGACCTCGCCATTTCCGGTGAAGTCCGGCGTCCCCACGCCATTCCTCCTCCCTTCGTCTCTTTCTTCTTTGCGCACCTCTTTGACACGGTCCCGGATTTTTTCGCGCAGGGAAACGACCGGAGCATCCACGGCCTAGCTCGGCCGCCGCCCGTTCCAACTCCGGCGAGCGATTCGAGCCACACCGGAGCGCCGCAACCTCGCCACCTTCGCCACCACGTCCGCCTCGAGCTGCTGCACGCCGTGGTGAGCTCCGCTTGCCCTCACGGCCGCTGGACACGCCGGAACGCGCGTGCCGGCCCGTCGCCGCCGCTCGGCTAGGGTTCCGGCGAGGCCGCGCCGCCGCCCCTTTTTTTTTCTTTTGGCCGATCTATCGTGGGCCTTTGGATTCCGATCTGACGGCTCGGTTTTAATTTAAAAACCCGAACCGGTATCACCCAATCAGGAGCCGCCACGTGGCCCGATTTCTTTTATTCTTTTCTGTTTTTCTGTTTTTCAAACAGAAAATCACCCAAACTTCAAAAATCCATATCTTTTGAACCATGTATCCAAATTCAACAAATTTGATGTCTCTGGACTCAGAAAAATGTGTAGAATGCAGTGGTGCAATCAAATTCAACTTTTGATACGTGCACACACTTGGTATTTGTAGAAACCCAAAAATCTTGTTTTGGCCATATCTTGAGTTCTACAATTCCAAATTGAGTGATCCAAATTGCAGAAGCTTTGTCTAGATGTCCTCTGTCCAGTAGACTTGTTTTCCAAAATTTATAAAATATTTTATTACAGAAAACTATAAAATCCTCGTATTTGCCCTTTTTGGGTGTTTTAAAAATGCTTTATTGGTTATAATTGTTTAAAACTTGTCTTGTGGCATCATGCATATAGTAATAATCAGAGATTAATAATATGATTTACTTGTGTTGTGTGTCTTTTGCATACACTCATGCATGGCATATATTTTTGTATTGCTATAATGGTATGGTTGCTTATTTGTGATTTGTGATATTTGTTAGATTATTCGGAGGGTCCCGGTTACTCTTGTGCTTGTTGCTCCTGCTCAGCTAGTTGCCAAGGCAAGTGATACTCCAGCATAAAAGTCCTACTATTTTAATATCTGCACTTTAGCTATTTCAGTAGTATGCATGATAGGAGTATTACTATTATGCTATGCAGACCTGTTTAGTATACACCCCATATTCCTATTGGTCTAGGTACCCATTAACTTGGTAGATGTTAGAAATGCAATGCAAAAATGTTTTATTGTAGTATGAAAGGATGAAAACTCTACTAAGTTAATGAACCACCTGGGTGGCAATTGGTATTGCTTGGCGGACAGAGTTGAGTGTCTTCTCGAGGCCATTTCCATGGTTATACTCGAGATGTTCACTTGGGAACGGCCACCCAGGAACAAAGAGATTCGATGTCACTCCATGCTTTTGTTTGCTTCCAGTGCAGCCACTAGTCATATGGGCTCTGTCTTGATTGACTAAGTTGAGTGGACCCGACCGGACGAACAAGCAGATGTAGGGGTTGTAGGTGGGTATTGTTCGGACAGGTGTACGGGAAAGCTCTTCTGAAAGATCTCGTCTCGACTCTCTCCTTTCCTTCTCACTAATTGAGTGATTAGGAAGTTTGGGTTAGTTGAGTCTAGTGGGGAAAGTGCCACAAACTCTCGAGAGTAATAAAACTATGATCATAGCCGTGTCCCCGGTTACGGACAATTTTGAGCAGCTGGACAAGGATGTTGATGGAGAATCTCACCATTCCAATTTATTTAATAAAATTTTGAGGGGTGAACAAGGGTAGAAATGGGACACTGGATATATTCCAGGAATTGCCTCAATTGGCACTGGAATGTATACCAGGAATTGTCTCGACTAGATGGAAAAGAAAATATTGTGAAAGCTAGGATAAAATTGGCTTTATGCAAAGAGCCTTGAGATCCACCAGCCAAATAAGCATATAGGTCTTAGAGTTTGCCATTATGAGTCCACAAGTGTCACTTGCCAGATCCATTCCAATGGTTCTGACCAATTTTTTTTTTTGGCTGCAACGCTTTTACTGTTGCAGATTGTTCAGACGATGAGTAAGGTGCGTGATAGGGCTTCGAGTCTACAACCGACATGTTCGCCTGTGGCAGCATGAAGATGATGGAGACTCCATGCTTAATATTTATTCCGCTGCTTACTATAAATAAAGCTAGCCTCGAGCTATGCATTTTGTAATCAAATTACTTTGAATTTTGGATCATGCGAGTAATAAAATAATGCACTGTTATGGTATTTCATCCTGTACTGTGTGTGCTAGCGAGTCGATCCAGGGACTAGCACTATACACAGGTATCTTGTCTATTTTAAAAGGCAAGGTCACTACAGGTATGTATGCTCGTCTAAATTTGCTTCAGCTTATTATTTTTAATTTGCACAACGGTATTTTGATTGAAGATAAAATGTACACGAAATATATGTGCCTCTACAAGTAGGTTTATTCCCATGATCGGTTTTAAATTCCGTCGACTATAAATTGTTAATATTGGACTGAAGTTTGTACCATATTTTGAAGAATTTTATCAAATTCATAGCACTCGTTCGACCGTTTGATATTTATTTTGACATATAGATCCACCTCATCTTTTGCTACAACTTTCGTGTTGTAATTTTTTTATTTCGACGGACATATAAACATTAATTTACACAACGTATTTTGATTCGAAATAAAAGTTACACGAAATATATGCGAGCCCACAAGTAGGTTTTATTCCGTGACTGGTTTTAAATTTCGTCGACTATAAATTGTTAATTTTGGACCGAAGTTTGTACCATATTTTGAAGAATTTTATCAAATTCATCGAGCACTCGTTCGACTGTTTGAATTTTATTTTAACATATAGATCCATCTCATATTTTACCACAACTTTCATGCTGTAATTTTTTTATTTCGACGGACATATAAGCATAGATGTTATGTATGTACATATTTACACTATGCTTGTTCTATGTGTTCATGGTGTGCTTGTATGTTCGCTTCCGCCACAAACTTCACTGGTGTGCTCCTGCCGCACCGCCGTCGCACCATTACCCCCGCTCGCCGCTTCATATGTGGTTGTCAAGTAGATGAATTTGCTCAAGTATGGTGGGGTGAGGTAAGTTCACTAAGTAGCCAAGTGGTGAGAGTACATGAAACACACTATACAACCAAACGCACGTGTTTGTGTTTCTCCAGAAGCAGGAAAAAAAATCAATATGCAAACGTAATGTAGAACATGTTCCAAGCCACCTCCCTTCGCTACCCTCCTAGACATCATATCCCTCGCTTGGGATATTCGCCGAACTGATAGAGACAATTATATACAATATGTGGTGGAGTTTGTTTCAGAGCAGTAGTACACCTAGGTACCGATGTCGGTCGAAGGAAAGGGTGACTACCGGTTGCATATGAGGTCGGATCGTCAGAGACTAAAAACGACACCGGTTTGAAGAAAATAAGAAGACATTGAATGACAATCCGATGGACGCTACATCCTTGGCAAATTGACTTTCACGCATCTGAACTACATCTAGATGCAGTTATTTTTTATCGAAGATCGTTAAGTATGAAAATGAAGATAAAAACTTACATAGCAAAGACCATGCGGGCGCAGCAAAGCGCGCCTTATCCTTCTAATGTTGTAATCCAAATCACCTAACTTACACATACTGCCTATGTCCACGAAACAATGTACTTTTAGATTTTGTCCTAAGTTTTTTGTTTTTATTTTTTATCAATTGTATAAAAACTAAATTAGTATCACTAGACATGACTTATAGTTTCATAATATACCAATTTGACATCATGTATATTTCTACTCTTTTATATAAAACTGGTCAAATCTAAAAAAGAAAAATAGTTAGAGGTACACTTATTCACAAACGGATGGTTAAGATTAAATATAAAATTGCATTTTCCCAATGATTCTATGAACATTTGTGCCATTCTTAGTTTGTATATCAAATAAAGAGTCGCTTGAAAATGAAATGGTGCATCATTGTTAAATCATAAGCTTAGAAACCTGACAAAAGTTCAGGCGGGCAACATATAAACAAACTTTCTCTTAGACTTAAGACTAAATTAGAAAATGAATGGAACTTTCCGCGAGTTGCATCTCTGGTTTGTACCAAGAATGAAGGTAACTTTATTTTTATTTTTTTCCTAACAATTAATTGGCCTAAAAAATGTAAAGCAAAGCAAAAAGGGGGGAAAGATAAAAAAAAGGAGAGAAGACAAACTTCTAAAAAAGGGAGCAACTATAGCTCAATCGAGTGAGAAATAACTTAATTCTCACTTAGATGATGTTATCCAGTTGCATGTGTAACCGAGAAATCTTAATTGCAACTATGTGCTATTCATGTGCAACTGAAGAAAATTTAAGTTGCATAAATGACATACTGCACGAATCGCTTGAAATGGAACTCAGGGAGACCTCATCTGCACCGGATGCATGTAGAACTATGGAGGTGCCGCCAGTTGCGGTGCTGTACGACTACACGACTTTGAGGTCGGCATCGTACGTCTACGTCATCAACGTTCTCACGAACGTAACACTTTTCGGTCTTCAAGGGTATGAACACCAATTCCTTACTTTATATATGCATAGAATAGATCTTGGCTAGTTTATGGTTCACGTTGCTAGGAATTTATTTGTTTTCTATCATAGAACCCTTTCAATTCGCACCTTCCGGTGCTCCTATTCGCGAGAAATCGCAATAGGACCCGAATCTCGACGCACCGGTTCCACTTGCCGCTGCCGCTATTCCCTTGACCCCTAGCCCTCCCTGTGAGCTATAAAAGGTGCATCGGCCAACCCACTTCAATCCACACAAACACCCCCCTCTCGCTCAACCTCGCAGAGCTCCGAATTGAGCTGAGCATTGTTGCTGCCTGTGTATCGGGTTTTAGCGGAAAATTGCTGCCAGTGAAGTCCCGTTCTTCACCTTCTCCTTTCTGTCATGCATATTCCTGCCCCCTCTCCTCTCTAGGGGTCGGGGAACACCCACATCGATGGGAGCCCAAAGCGCCGTTGTCGTCGTTCCCATCGCCGTACGACCTCATCGGGACCGGCTTTTGGATCCTACGAATTCCGGGGCATTCCTACCCCGAATAAACATTACTCACTAGATACAAAAGTAGAGCATTTATGGCTTATGTTAATTTCACATTCGTGTGGTTCATATAATTTCAAGTCGATGATACCAAATATTCCTCATATTTACATTCGTAAGGATGGACGACGATATGGTGCCATGCTCATTTGTCATGGAGGTAGAAAGAAGGTACCTACGTTGATTTCTCATTGATGGCCCTTTTGATTCATAGGAATGTTGGAGGAAAAACATGTGAATAGGAAAATTTCCTTTGATGACACTATTCATCCACTTGAAATGGAACATAGAAAAAAATAGAGATTTTCCACTTTAATTTAGGTTTCAAAGGGAAACAAAAGAATTCTATAATTCACTCAAACCTATATTTCTTTATATTACTACGCACAAAGAACGAGGCCATAAGTGGTTCGTAATCTTACCTTTGCATTTTTATGCCATAAGTTGCATAAGTTGCACGATAGCGACATAGTTTTTTAAGCCATAAGTTGCATGATAGCAACATAATCTTACCTTTGCATTTTTTAACCTTGATTTGATTATGCTTTCAAGGGTTCTGTGCTTTTCCTATTCATACGAATTAATCATATAATTCCTGCTTCTGGAGAAACACAAAACGTGCGTTTGGTTGTATAGTGTGTTTCATGTACTCCCACCTACTTGAGCAAATTCATCTACTTGACAACCACATATGAAGCGGCGAGTGGGGTAATGACGTGACGGCGGTGCGGCAGGAGCACACCAGTGAAGTTTGTGGCGGAAGCGAACATACAAGCACACCATGAACACATAGAACAAGCATAGTGTAAATATGTACATACATAACATCTATGCTTATATGTCCGTCAAAATAAAAAATTACAGCATGAAAGTTGTGGCAAAATATGAGATGAATCTATATGTCAAAATAAATTTCAAACAGTCGAACGAGTGCTCGATGAATTTGATAAAATTCTTCAAAATATGGTACAAATTTCGGTCCAAAATTAACAATTTATAGTCGATGAAATTTAAAACCAGTCACAGAATAAAACCTACTTGTGGACTCGCATATATTTCATGTACATTTTATTTTGAATCAAAATACTTTGTGTAAATTAATGTTTATATGTCCGTCGAAATAAAAAAAATTACAACACGAAAGTTGTGCCAAAAGATGAGGTGGATCTATATGTCAAAATAAATATCAAACGGTCGAACGAGTGCGATGAATTTGATAAAATTCTTCAAAATATGGTACAAACTTCGGTCCAATATTAACAATTTATAGTCGACGGAATTTAAAACCGATCATGGGAATAAACCTACTTGTAGACGCACATATATTTCGTGTACATTTTATCTTCAATCAAAATACCGTTGTGCAAATTTAGACGAGCATACATACCGCAAAAGTTATACGTGACCGAGCTGGGCACCCTAGCTGGCACCTCCAAAGCCTGCTTAATAGGTTCGTGCGCGGTGAAAATGAAAAGTTACCATACGCAATCTAGGAAGTAATATGCAGGGAAATAACCAATGAGAGGTTGACACCTAGGAACAACTGGAAATCTCTATTTCTTACATAATTAGATATTGGAGGGATTATTAAAATCACACTCACTTATAGGTGGGGCCATCCACGTTCACACGTAGGAGCAACCACAACTCTCCATTTCTAGGGAGCTTAGTACTTTGAAGGGATTTCACAAAATTCATATATTTTACAATCCTCTCGTTTGCACATTTCCCATAATATTCATGCCATTTGTTTGATTGATTGCCGATTTTAGCACGCTTACTTTAGAATATTTTCTGTTTTGCCATAATTAATTAATTCACATATTCTTATATGCAAGCAAATCTTTGACCAAAATTTTGGCATGCACCGTGACGGTCAACTGATATGTAACGTTTTCTGCATATTTCCCTGCCGGCGGCCTCTCTCCTCTCCCTCACCGCCGCTTCTTCTCCTCTCGTTCCCCATCTCGCTTTCGACGCCGCATCCAACCCTAACCCGCACAATGGCCTCCTCTTTCTCCCCGTCTCCACCATCCTTCTCACTCGGAATCAAGCCTCGCAGTCTTCACGCTCTCCCGCTCTGCCGCTTCCAAGGGCGCCGTGGGATCTGAGGTCGCCGTGGCCACGTCTGGACTGTAAGCTGCAGCATCGATCTCTCCGTCGATGGCGTCCGGGACGATCTCGCCCGCACCTTGATCCCCTCTCCCTCGGGGTAACCTCCCATTGTATGCCTTCACGCGTTCTCTGTCCAGTCATCCTTATGAGGGTCTTATTTTTATTAATCTGTATGGGTTGCTCTGCAGGATTGATGCACTGTGCTGCCAGGACCTGGATGGATTACCGTGCATAAGGCTCCAAATTCTGGAGAACGTGGTTAAGAATCATATGTTGGAAAACGAGATGATTCTTTTTGGTGCTAGTATGCGCCCGCCGTGCTTATAGGTATTTTGGACTTTGCTCAGCCTTCTATATGCTCAGTAACTCGTTGTAATTATTTGGTTAGATTAGGTATTACAACTTGAGACATTCCCGCTGTTGAATTTTGGGCATTGCCCATTTTTCTCTTCGGAGGATACCTTTGTATTGCTAGTAGTGTCTGGCTACAAGTATAAGATCTTTGGAAGCAATATAGTGTGTACTATCACTATTGAGGTTTACTAGTGCGCTAGACTACAAGGAAACACATAAAAAAGTCGTGCAGAAATTTGAAAAAAAAATATCGTCACACACATGTACCATGCCACAAATTTCAAATCCAAATGTTATACACAACTTGATAAATGAAAAAGACAAAACAGACTGTGAATGGTACCAAATCCGTTATGCTCTTTGAACCTTCTTCATTCTAGATCATGTCTGTGTCTTCCTCTACACAAATTAGTAATTATTTAGTTTCCTAGTCTCCAAGCTGTTTGCCCCAGCCGAGCTGAATATCTAGTTACTGTTGTTTATATGTCAGATGTTATCATCAGGTTTTGTAGCACTTCCTGCCTGCAGATGGTTGTGTTTGCATATGCTAATTTGGGTGCCTTCCAGTGGTTCTATCTTTATAATGTTGAACCTAGATACCTGATAGCTCATACTCAACCGACGATTGCTTCCTGTTCATGTTCATGCAATCTGCATCAACAGTGGTTCTTTTTGACTTATAAAATGGCGGGTTTATACCTTGGCATGTATGCTAAGCAGAGAAGAAGATTTTCATGAAGACATGAAGCTAACAGAGCTAAATTATGTTTAACCGTTACATCCGCGGTCTGGAACATCATTAGCAATCCATTGCCCAAAAAACATCTGCACGTGTATACCATTCATTTTTACTTGCGTAGAATAACCATGAATGGAACAACTGAGTTCAATGATTATGTTGCAAGTCTGCCGCCTTTTTTTAATGTGGTTGTTCAAGAATGCAAATACTCTAGCTAGTTCTGTGGATACATGGTGTGAGAACAATTTTGGCACAACATGCCCCCTAAAGTCTAAGCAAAATTAACAATGACGAAACAGAGGATTTGTTGCCTTCCTTAGTCTTTCTTGTTTTGATCTTGACAAGCAATCCTTTTGATTTGAAATGCAGTTCACATATACTTATTATGTCTGAAAAGTTATTTTTGATATAAAAAAGTAGGTCCCACCGGGATTCGAACCCAGGTCGCCAGATTCAAAGTCTGGAGTGCTAACCACTACACTATGGAACCAGTTGTTGTATGTGGTTCCTTGATGATGTCATTTATCGACATATAACTCTGGTGTATAAAAGACAAAGAAAATTTGGTTGTATCTTTTTCTTTTGGAATTTGGGTGGACTTGCATCATTTGCTTTGCAATGAAATTGTGTTCCCTTTTGAGCTTACATATACTCCCTTTATTGGCATTAGGATAGCTTTTGGAAACACCCAAAAGAGTCCCTTCATTTATAAGCGCATTTTGGTAAACAATTAGTAGTACTCCAGTAGAAATTTGTGCTGCCTTGACCATTGCATGATCTCCAAACATAACTTTGGCAATTCATTTCTACAACAATGTATGCATTAGTAATAACGTTTTCCTAAGAGGGCATAAGGTCTAGATAAGATTTCAGATATATAGTGTTAGGCCAGTTTTGAAATTAAAAGCTCTCTTAAGTCCAACTAAATTAGCAAGGTAAGAATATAAAAGGGTGGATTGCCTAACTTGGTGTATTGTCGAAAAAACATAGGTGCCACCAGGATTTCAGATATATGGTGTTTGATAAGATTTCAGATATATGGTGTTAGGCCAGTTATGAAATTAAAAGCTCTCTTAAGTCCAACTAAATTAGCAAGGTAAGAATATAAAAGGTGGATTGCCTAACTTGGTGTATTGTCGAAAAAACATAGGTCCCACCAGGATTTCAGATATATGGTGTTAGATAAGATTTCAGATATCTGGTGTTAGGCCAGTTTTGAAATTGAAAGCTCTCTTAAGTCCAACTAAATTAGCAAGGTAAGAATATAAAAAGGTGTTTGCCTAACTTGGTGTATTGTCGAAAAAACATAGGTCCCACCGGGATTTGAACCCAGGTTGCCAGATTCAAAGTCTGGAGTGCTAACCACTACACTATGGAACCAGTTGTTGTATCTGGTCCCTGGTGGTGTCATTTATCGACATATTTCTCGGATGTATAAAAGACAGAAAAATCGGTTGTATCTTCATTTGGAATTTGGCTGGACTTGCACCATTTTGGCTGCAACGAAATTGTTTTCCCTTTTGAGCTTACATATGTACACCCTGTTGGCATCAAGGTAGGTTCTGCACCCAAAAGGGTCTCTTCATTTATATATGCAATTAGTAGTACTCTAAGTATAAATTTATGTTGCCTTGGCCATTGCACGATCTCCAAACATAATTTTGACATTTCATTTGTACAGTAATGTGTATATCATAATTTTTTTTTCTAAGAGGACATAAGGTCTAGATAAGATTTCAGATATATGGTCTTGGGCCAGTTTGTACATTAAAAGCTCTCTCAAGTTTCAACTGAATTAGCAAGGTAAGAACATAAAAAGGTGGACTGCCGTGCTTGGTGTATTTTCGAAAAAATGTAGGTCCCATCAGGATTCAAACCCAGGTTGCCAGTTTCAAAGTCCGGAGTGCTAACCACTACAGTATGGAACCAGTTGTATGTAATCCCTTGATGATATCATTTGTGGCATACTTTCTTGGGTGTTTACTCGGTAATGGGTATACAATCAGTAGTACCCCAGCATTAATTTATGTTGTGTTAGCCTGCACGATGTACGAACATAACTTTGACCATTCGTTTCTATGACAATGGGTGTACCAGTAAAATGTTCTCCTAAGTGGGCATAAGGTCTAGATAGGATTTCAGATATATGGTCTTAGGCTAGCTTTGACATAAAAAGTTCTTTTAAGTCTAAGAGCATCTCTAGTAGCAGTGACTGTAAAACGGCCGGAAGTGTAAAATTCCGGCGGCTTTACGGGCTCAGGCCGTTTTTTTGGGCCAGAACAGAGCCCGCCGCTCGGCCCGAAAAACTTTTTCGGGCGCCCGAGAAACCGAGCGGCGGAACGACATAAGTAGGGGACGGAGGGGGCTTTTCAGTCCACGCCCCATTTCGCTCCGCCACGCACCGACGAGCAATCCCCACTCCGCTGCCTGCGCTCTGATGAGCATTCCCCACCCTCGCCACTAGATCCACCACCGCCGGCGGCATAAGAACCGCACGCCGAAGCGCGAGGCATCCTCCCTCCCCATCGTCGACCTGTCGGACCTCTCCGACGAGGCGAGTGAGCGGTACGTGCGCTTCGACGGCGCGCGGAAGCGGGCCGCGAAGGCGTACAGCAACTTTGGCTCGCTGGTGCCGCCAAGGCTACTGTACCGCGCGGTGCCGGAGTTCGACCGCCTCCGCGTTGCCGCCAGGAGCGGCCAGGGGAGCTCTCGCGGTGCCGACGAGGGGAGCTCGAGCGGCGCGGGAAGCTCTTCCCGCGCCATGGTGAGGAGGGTGCCGCCGCCGTCGGAGGAGGAGGAGGCCGAGGGGTACGACCCCGCCGCGTTCGGGTGGTCGCTGTCCGCCCTAGACTTCGTCCCCGAGAACGCCGTCGAGGCCGTCGTCGCGACCATGTGCGAGCGGTCAGCGGCGGAGGAGGAGCTCGGAGAGCAGCGCCGCCACACCGAAGCGGTCAACGACGTGCTCCTCCAGAAGACGCTCGATGCCTCGCTCGCGGATCCCGTCCCGTCCGACGACGAGTGAAGAGCGGCGCTGCTCCGCCACCGCGCTGCTCCGCCGCCGCGCTGCTGTGAGATCTGTGTCGCCGCGGCGCCCCCGGGTAGGGTTTTGGGGCTAGCGTAGGTTAGCTAGCCTCTTTTGCATCTCAGGTGATCACCGGCGGCGTATCGCTGTTCATCCGCTCGTTCGCGGCAATGAACAATATATTTAAATTTCCAGTTTCGTTTACAATTTCTGCTCTGTGCCGAGCTTTTTCGACGCGCAAACTGCCCAAAATGCGGTTTTTGGTTCCACCTTTTTCGGTCACTGCTAGAGATGCTCTAACTGAATTAGCAGAGTAAGAACATAAAGGTGTACTGCACTATTTGGTGTATTGTTGAAAAAAAAAGTAGGTCCCACCGGGATTTGAACCCAGGTTGCCAGATTCAAAGTCTGGAGTGATAACCACTACACCATGGAACCTGTTGTTGTATGTGGTACCTTGATGATGTCATTTGTGACATATTTTCTTGGGGGTATAAAGCCAAAGAAACACCCATCCTTTTCTGTTGCAATTTGGATGGACTTGCATCATTTTTGTTACAACGAAAGTGTCTTCTCTTTTGACGACATCTCCACTAGTGTTTTTCGTCATCGGTTAATTTTTCCATTTAGGATATGTGATAAATATGTGGCAAGAATAAAGTGTGCGAGAGAATAAAGTTGTATGTAAAAGAACAACACTTGCACATGCTCCAAGGTGAGAAGTGAGAGGAAGCATATATATTTCTCACCTCCTATTGACATCTTAGATACACCTCGTTGGAGTATATGTTGAAAATAGGGACGAATCTGTTTGGAGCTATTATGCACCGGCGGTGCTTATAGGTATTTGGACTTTGCTGAGCCTTCTATATGCTCAATAACTTGTTGTATTGATTTGGTTTGGATTAGATATTACAACTTGAGACATTCCTGCTGTTGAATTTAGTGCATTGCCCATTTTTCTCTTCGGAGGATACCTTTGTATTGCTAGTAGTGGCCTGGCTACAAGTGTAAGATCTTTGGGAGCAATATAGTGTGTACTATCACTATTGAGGTTTTCCAGTGCATTAGACTACAAGAAAACACATAAAGAAGTCGTGCACAAATTTGAAAAAATACCATTCCACAAAATTTCATATCCGAATCTGATCCACAGCTTGATAAATGAAAAAGATAAAACAGACTGTGAACGGTACCAAATCCTTTTTGCTGTTTGAACCTTCATTCTATATCCTGTTTGTGTCTTTGTCTACACAAATTAGTAATTTATTTTCCTAGTCTCCAAGCTGTTTGCCCCAGCCGAGCTGAATATCTAGTTACTGTTGTCTATATGTCAGATGTCACCATCACGTTTTGTAACACTTCCCGCAGATGGCCGTGTTTTCATGTGCTAATTTGGGTGCCTTCCAATGGTTCTGTCTTCTTAATGTTGAACCTAGATACCCGATAGCTCATAGTCAATAGGCGATTGCTTCCTGTTCATGACTTCATGTTCATGGAATCTGCAGTGGTTCTTTTTTACCTTCAAATGGCTAAGCATAGACTCAGATTTGCATGACAGGCATGAAGCTAACTGAGCTAAATTACGTTTAACTGTTAATAACATCCGTGGTATGTAACATTATTAGCAATCCATTGCTCGAAAAGCATCTGCACATGTATACCATTAATTTTTATTTGCGTAGAATAAACATGAATGGAACAACCGAGTTCAGTGATTATGTTGCAAGTCTGCCGACCTTTTTTTATGTGGTGGGCTAAGAATGCAGATACTCTAGCTAGTTTTGTGGATACATGGTGTGAGAATGCAGTTCACAGATCCTTACTATGTTTGAAAAGATATTTTTGATTTTAAAAGTAGGTCCCACCGAGATTCGAACCCAGGTCGCCAGATTCAAAGTCTGGAGTGCTAACCACTACACTATGGAACCAGTCGTTGTATGTGGTTCCTTGATGATGACATTTATCGACATATAACTCTGGTGTATAAAAGACAAAGAAAATTTGGTTGTATCTTTTTCTTTTGGAATTTGGGTGGACTTGCATCATTTGCTTTGTAATGAAATTGTGTTCCCTTTTGAGCTTACATATACTCCTCTGTTGGCATTAGGATAGCTTTTGGAAACACCCAAAAGAGTCCCTTCATTTATAAGCATATTTTGGTAAACAATTAGTAGTACTCCAGTAGAAATTTGTGCTGCCTTGACCATTGCATGATCTCCAAACATAACTTTGGCAATTCATTTCTACAACAGTGTGTGCATTAGTAATAACGTTTTCCTAAGAGGGCATAAGGTCTAGATAAGATTTCAGATATATGGTGTTAGGCCAGTTTGAAATTAAAGCTCTCTTCAGTCCAACTAAATTAGCAAGGTAAGAATATAAAAAGGTGGATTGCCATACTTGGTGTATTGTTGAAAAACATTGGTCCCACTGGGATTTGAACCCAGGTTGCCAGATTCAAAGTCTGGAGTGCTAACCACTACACTATGGAAGCAGTTGTTGTATCTGGTCCCTTGATGATGTCACTCATAGCACATTTCTCGGATTTATAAAAGACAAAGAAAAATCGTCTGTATCCTTTTCTTTTGGAATTTGGGTGGATTTGCATAATTTTGGTTGCAACGAAATTGTATTTCCTTTGAGCTTGCATATACTCCCTCTGTTGGCATCAAGGTAGGTTATGCACCCAAAAGCGTCTCTTCATTTATAAGGTAAACGACTAGTAGTACTCTAGTATAAATTTATGTTGCCTTGGCCATTCCACAAGCTCTAAACATAATTTTGACAATTCATTTCTACAGTAATGTGTGTATCAATAAAATGTTTTTCTAAGAGGGCATAAGGTCTAGATTTCAGATATATGTTCTTGGGCCAGTTTGTGCATTAACAGTTCTCTCAAGTCCACTGAATTAGCAAGGTAATAACATAAAAAAGTGGACTGCCCTACTTGGTGTATTGTCGAAAAACATAGTTCCCACCGGGATTCAAACCTAAGTTGCCAGTTTCAAAGTCTGTAGTGCTAACCACCACTGTGGAACCAGTCGTATGCGATCCATTGATGATATCATTTGTGGCATACTTTCTCGGGTGTTTAAAAGGCAAATAAAAATCTTAGTAGCCTTATTCTTTTGAAATTTGTGTGGAGTTGCCTGCATCATTTTGACTGCAACAAATTTGTGTTCCCTTTTGAGCTTGCATATACGCTCTCTGTTGGCATCAAGATAGCTTATGGAAATACCAAAAAATGCCCCTTCATTTGTAAGCATATATTGGTATACAATCAGTAGTACCCCAGTGTAATTTATGTTGTGTTGGATTGCCTGATCTCCGAACATAACTTTGACCATTCGTTTCTATAATAATGGGTGTACCAATGTTCTCCTAAGTGGGCATAATGTCTAGATAGGATTTCACATATATGGTCTTAGGCTAGCTTTGGCATAAAAAGTTCTCTTAAGTCCAACTGAATTAGCAATTTAAAGGTGGACATACTTGGTGTATTGTTGAAAAAAATATAGGTCCCACCGGGATTCGAACCCAGGTTGCCAGATTCAAAGTCTGGAGTGATAACCACTACACCATGGAACCGGATGTTGTATGTGGTCCCTTGATGATGTCATTTGGGACATATTTTCTTTGGGGGGTATAAGGCCAAAGAAACACCCATCTTTTTTCTGTTGCAAATTTGGATGGGATCATATCACTTTTGTTACAACGAAAGTGTGTTTCATTTTGACGACATCTCCAATAGTGCTTTTCGTCGTTGGTTAATTTCCCATGTAGGATATGTGATAAAATATGTGGCATACAATAAAGTATGAGAGACAGTAAGCTTGTATGTAAAAAAAAACACTTCACAAGCTCCAAAGTGAGAAGAGAGAGGAAGCATATATATATTCTCACCTCCTATTGGACATGTTAGATACACCTCGTTGGAGTAGTTGATGATGGTTGCTGGTTGATGATATGGACAATTATACCAACAAGATTGCATATACTCCCGCTGTTTCATTATAACTATCCCAGGCTTCGAGAATCTGTGTAAATACTTGTCCATTGGGGAAATCAGTATCATGGTTAATCCCATGTTCTCATTGTCCATCTCTTTTTGATCCTCTAAATGAGTCGAGTGGGTGTAGCTTGTCATTTAAGAAGGTACAGCCTTATTCTGTTGGAATTTGGCTGGACTTGCATGCATCATTTTGGTTGTAACAAATTTGTGTTCCCTTTTGAGCTTGCATATACTCTCTCTGTTGGCATCAAAATAGCTTATGGAAATACCCAAAAGTGGCCCTTCATTTGTAAGCATATATTCGTATACAATCAGTAGTACACCAGTATTAATTTATGTTGTGTTGGCCTGCATGATCTTCGAACATAACTTTGACCATTCGTTTCAATGACAATGGGTGTACCAGTAAAATGTTCTCCCGAGTGGGCATAATGTGTAGATAGGATTTCAGATATATGGTCTAGGCTAGCGTTGGCATTTAAGTTCTCTTAAGTCCAACTAAATTAGCAAGTAAGAAAATAAAGGTGTACGTGTATTGTTGAAAAATAAATATAGGTCCCACCGGGATTCGAACCCAGGTTGCCAGATTCAAAGTCTGGAGTGATAACCACTACACCATGGAACCGGTTGTTGTATGTGGTACCTCGATGATGTCATTTGTGGCGTATTTTCTGGGGTATAAGCCAAAGAAACACCCATCTTTTCTGTTGCAATTTGGATGGGTTTGCATCTTTTTTGTTACACAGAAAGTGTGTTCCCATTTGACGGCCTCTCAGATAGTACTTTTCATCGTTGATTAATTTTGCCATGTAGGATATGTGATAAATATGTGGCATAGAATAAAGTATGAGAGAGAGTAATGTTGTATATAGAAAAACAAGAACTCTTGCACAAGCTCCAAGGTGAGAAGAGAGAGGAGGCATATATAATTCTCACCTCCTATTTTACTCCCCGCCGTTTCATTGTAACCGACCCAGGCTTCGAGAGTCTGTAAATAACTGTCCATTGGGGAAATCTGTAAATAACCAACTCAGGCTCCAAGTTCTCATTGTCCATCTCTGTTTGGATCCTCTAAAAGAGCTGAGTGGTTGTAGCATGTCATTTTTGCATGCATCATTTTGGTTGCAACAAATTTGTGTTCCCTTTTGAGCTTGCATATACTCCCTCTGGTGGCATCAAGATAGCTTATGGAAATACCCGAAAGTAACCCTTCTTTTATAAGCATATATTGGTATACAATCAGTAGTACCCCAGTATTAATTTATGTTGTGTTAGATTGCCCGATATTGGAATATTACTTTGACCATTCGTTTCTATGACAATGGGTGTACCAGTAAAATGTTCTCCTGAGTGGGCATAATGTGTAGATAGGGTTTCAGATATATGGTTTAGGCTAGCGTTGGCATTTAAAGTTCTCTTAAGTCCAACTAAATTAGCAAAGTAAGAAAATAAAGGTGTACTGCCCTATTTGGTGTATTGTTGAAAAAAAGTATAGGTCCCACCGGGATTTGAACCCAGGTTGCCAGATTCAAAGTCTGGAGTGATAACCACTACACCATGGAACCGGTTGTTGTTTGTGGTACCTCGATGATGTCATTTGTGGTGTATTTTCTGGGGTATAAAGCCAAAGAAACAGCCATCTTTTTCTGTTGCAATTTGGATGGGTTTGCATCTTTTTTGTTACACCGAAAGTGTGTTCCCATTTGACGGCTTCTCAGATAGTACTTTTCATCGTTGATTAATTTTGCCATGTAGGATATGTGATAAAATATGTGGCATAGAATAAGTATGAGAGAGAGTAATGTTGTATGTAGAAAAACAAGAACTCTTGCACAAGCTCCAAGGTGAGAAGAGAGAGGAGGCATATATAATTCTCACCTCCTATTTTACTCCCCGCCGTTTCATTGTAACCGACCCAGGCTTCGAGAGTCTGTAAATAACTGTCCATTGGGGAAATCTGTAAATAACTGACCCAGGCTCCAAGTTCTCATTGTTCATCTCTGTTTCGATCCTCTAAAAGAGCTGAGTGGTTGTAGCATGTCATTTTTGCATGCATCATTTTGGTTGCAACAAATTTGTGTTCCCTTTTGAGCTTGCATATACTCCCTCTAGTGGCATCAAGATAGCTTATGGAAATACCCGAAAGTAACCCTTCTTTTATAAGGCATATATTGGTATACAATCAGTAGTACCCCAGTATTAATTTATGTTGTGTTGGATTGCCCGATATTGGAATATTACTTTGACCATTCGTTTCTATGGGCGGAACTGCACCCCGGTCAGCCCGTGCTATAGCCCTATGCCTAGCTCTAAATCACTACTAATCACCTCTTTAAAATAGGGGCAATTAAGCTAAAACTAGCAGCTCAACGAAGAACAACAAGGACTAGCCCTGGACATATACATTTTCTGGGTCCGCCCCTGACAATGGGTGTACCATTAAAATGTTCTCCCAAGTGGGCATAAGGTCTAGATGGGATTTCAGATATGTGGTCTTAGCTAGCTTTGGCATTAAAAGTTCTCTTAAGTCCAATAAAGGTGGACTGCCCTATATTTGGTGTATTGTTGAAAAAAATGTAGGTCCCACCGGGATTCGAACCCAGGTTGCCAGATTCAAAGTCTGGAGTGATAACCACTACACGATGGAACCGGTTGTTGTATCTTTTTTTTAGAAAAGGGGAAATCCCCAGCCTCTGCATCGATTGATGCACACAGCTGAAATTATTACAAAGTTCAGGAGGTTCTCAAAGTTCACAATTCAAGCATCGCATAAGGTTGAGACATGTATCAACCATCTAAAAAGGGACACCATTTAGACCACTACGCCTGGAGTCATCTAGAATGCTGCCACGTAGCCCGGGAAAAGAAGTCCTGAGCGACCATCAGGAGCCGGGTAGACCGGTTGTTGTATCTGGTCCCTTGATGATGTCATTTGTGAGATATTTTCTTAGGGGTATAAAGTCAAAGAAACACCCTTCTTTTTCTGTTGCAATTTGGATGGGCTTGCATCATGTTTGTTACATCCAAGGTTCAAAAAAGCGGTAAGCGGTAAACGAGCAGTGAGGCTCCGATCAGAGGAACTAAAGGTTAAGCGAGCTTAAGCGTTTGTACGGACAGAAAAATATTTATGAAATTCTAGGCATATATAAACATGTAATGCTATATTTCCAAGGAAGAATGTGGAATAAATGAATAATACCTTTATTTGCCTCAGTCTTGCCCCTACAAGTTATCCAAGCACACAAGCTTAGCAATGTACAGTTAGCAGCAGATTATGACATTTATACAGCAGCTTGTAGCAAATAGCACTAGCAGGCAGGAGATCCTAGCAAATAGCACTAGCAGACAGGAGATCCTAGCAAATAGCACTAGCAGGCAGCAGACCCTAGAAAATAGCACTATCAGTTAGCAGACTAAAACTGTAAAACAATATTCCCTAACCCAGAGTCCCTGCCCAGCCCCTAGTCTCACACACACGGCACACCTATTCCAAAGTCCAAACATGCTGGCCAAGGCTTGATTCAGTCTCACGCAGCACATGGCACACCTCTTCCTCAAAATAAAGCAACGGGTCGAGGAAGGAAAGGATAATTGAGGCGCAGCGGCCGGCGGCGACCAGATCAAGCTCAATCTGGATTCCGGGCAGAGAGAGAACGTCGGGAACCAGCTGGGCGTCGGAAGAGGATCTTCACCGGCGGAGCAGGGATGAGAAGGAGGCGGAGGGCGGTAGTGGCGCCATGGCGGAAACGAGTCGAGCGAGCTGTCTCGGGTTGAGACTGGGACGAGGAGGAGGTGAATTACCCCTACCTTGCTACTCCAGCCTTGGTACAGACGTACAGTAGACCCATGTCCACAACTGTTGACATCAAGATAGCTTATTGAAATACTCAAAATTACCCCTTCATTTATAAGCTTATATCGGTATACAATCAGTAGTACCCCGTATTAATTTATGCAGCGTTCATAACTTTGACCATTCATTTCTATGACAATGGGTGTACCAGTAAATTGTTCTAGATAGGATTTCAGATATATGGTCTTACGCTAGCTTTGGCATTAAAAGTTCTCTCAAGCCCAACTGAATTAGCAATATAAGAACATAAAGGTGGACTGCCCTACTTGGTGTATTGGTGAAAAAAATTAAGGTCCCACCGGGATTCGAACCCAGGTTGCCAGATTCAAAGTCTGGAGTGATAACCACTACACCATGGAACCGGTTGTTGTATGTGGTCCCCTGATGTTTTATTTTGTGACATATTTTCTTGGGGGTATAAAGCCAAAGAAACACCCATCTTTTTCTGTTGCAGTTTGGATGGGCTTGCATCATTTTTGTTACGACGAAAGTGTGTTCCCTTTTGATGGCATCTGCAATAGTGCTTTTCGTAGTTGGTTAATTTTGCCATGTTGGATATGTCATAAAATATTTGGGCATAGAATAAAGTATGAGAGATAGTAAGGTTGTATGTGAAAAACAAGTAACACATGGCAATTGCCTTCTTAATTTCTTAATTCCTTCGAAATGCAATCCATGGGTACTATGTCAACTCTTAATATAGAATAGTAGGCCTGGCTGTGATCGAACCCATAGCCACCCTTCCGTTTAACAAAAAGTAAATAAACGACAAAGGTATTTTTCGTAGATCATGCAATATCTAAAACTACACATTTGTAAATGACAGTAGTATTATACAATTCAAAGGTTGTTATGTTGACTAGCGACAGTTTTTATTTTTTTCTGTTGCATGCTTTTCATTTCAAAATTTTATTTTCTCATAATTCATTTGGTTGTAAGACAGAAAACTCCACAGGTTCAACCACCATTTTGTTCACAAGCACGAGAGACTCTCAGTGGCTAATGATGAGCTGTTAAATGTTACGATGCGATGGTTGGTCGAGTTGCTGTTATTAGTGATAGAAAATGTTGTTTTTTCGTAAAGATTTATTAAGACTATATTTGATTGAACTGTGGATCCCTGGTTCTGTTCAGCGATACAGTGAAACCACAGATTCCCGCTTAAAATGCATTATATCTCTGTTCTGCATTGCCATTCTCGTCCTTCTGAACTACTCCCTCCGTTCCACAATATAAGATGTTTTAGCATTTCTCTTTCCATCCGTATCTAGACATGTTTTAGTGCAAGATTTATTTGAACCTTACACTAAAACATGTCTAGATACGGATGGAAAGAGAAATGCTAAAACATCTTATATTTAGGAACGGAGGGAGTAAATTTGAAAACTGTAAAAAAGTGATTTCTGGCTAATTATTCTTCTATGAAGTCTTAAACCCCGACAGAAGTACATGCTGGTGACAGAAAGGGATATTTTTCAACCAACTGGAGTATTAGATATTGAGACATGGTATTTGATACAAGCCAAAAAAAGTATGAATGTTGTAACTATAGCTTGTGAAATCAACTAGGCTGCTGCATCGAGTACCCACTCAATTCATCACAAGATGTGAGTACGTTGTGCCAAATGAGTATATTCGAATACAGTTTAATAGTTCCGTCTATGGATATTCCTGCTAGGTGTGAATACATATTTAACTCTGCTGCAGCTTGTCTGCCTTTCTACTATAATCTTGGGTTTGTCTTGTTTTGCCCTGTTATGAACGTGGTGGGGGATAGGATAATTGCCCTAAGGCTAGTACGAGATGGCCCTGGACAGATGAAGCGCGACGCCCAGCCAAGAGGAGGCTGCCGCACAACAAGAGCAGGGAGAAATTTGGGGAGGATAATTGAGACTATTTTCTTGCTTGTCTATTGATCGATAAGGCTAGGCATTATATAGCCAGCTTACAAACTTGGAGGATAAGCCGAACTAACAAACTTGAGAATCAAGAAATATCTCTAAGAGATTTAACTGCCTAAACTAACTAACAATATTTAAGGAATCTATATAGATAAATAGGGAAGCTTTCCCTGTCGTGACTCCTTTCCATGATGGCATTGTCGCCACATAACACCCTTTCCATAATCCATCACCTACCTCTATCTTTTGATGACGCCATAACAAATTTTAATAAGAGAAAGACCTGAGAAAAAAATCAGGCTCTGTAGGGGTAATTTTATTGAGATCATATTAGCTGTAAGGTGAATTGATGTGTAACCTTCTTAGCTTTCAATGGATTTCCATCAGATGTGCTCTTCACCTTAACTATAATTTTTTGATAGGTTGTTAAGTTGTTTGATGGCTTCAGCATATGCAAAATTGATGAAGTCTGTATCAAGCGATGGATCCATGATGCAGTGAGGGTGTGTTGCATCATAAATGAACAAATTATCGGTGGAGAAAACCTTCCTAGGCTCTATGACTACATGGCACGTGCAATCAGTTGAAAGCATGACTACAGTTGCCACTGATGGGAACTTGAGCACTCAGGTCCGGGAATATCCATGGATTTAGTCGCCTTCGATGGGAAGCTTTTCAGGTGGGCGAATGTTCTTACCAGAACCATGGTCTGAGGTTTATCCCAGACAGACAAAAAATAACCCTTAAGGTCGCTGATAGCTGATACGAGGTCTTGAGAACATTTTAGGTACATGAAACTCTCTTTGGAACGATGGTATGTGCGGGGTTATTGATGAATTCCATCCATGTTATCATTATGCTGTTGTCTAATGTACTCTACTATAATATAGAAACGTTTCTTTGTCACTTATCCATAAATTAGATCGGTCCTGATACTATGAGCTAGAGCATGTTCTTTATTTGCTTCTGGTGGGCAATACTTTACTTCGAAAAAATCGATAGCCTTGATATAAGAATCTTCAAAAGATGGCAGGTGCAGCTCCCTGAGATCTTACAACAACCAGCATTGTCTACACTCCATCTGAGCAGTGAGGTGTAAACTTGACCGGAGGGCATAAGATTTCCAATCCTGCATCAGTGACATACACCAGGTGATCCGTTGAAAGCTCAACTAAATATGTTCTATCATCGCGGGCAATTGCTTCAAGCGTGCCAGATTTGAAATCTCACTGTATGGGGCATCCTCATTTGGGCCTCTCTGATTCTACTGATTTTCATAAGACTTTTGGAAGTTTTGAATTGTTAGATTTTTTTTTGCTATGGATTGTTTGATTCATAGGGTTAAATCCTAGGTTTTTTCCTCAAGTCTACTGCAACCTATTGGGCAGATATCTTATTATTCCTGTGATACAATTCAACAAACCTAAATCATGTAGGATGAAATGTGGATGATATTGTAATCTTGTGTCTACCTTATCCATGTATTTTTAGAATCCTGCGAATGAAACATGTCCTTAGTTTTACATACCCACACATTGCTGTGGTCCGGCCATACTGTTGTCAGTTATTTTTATTCACTGCTTTGCCAAAACTTGTAAAATGCCTTCGGGTGTCTTTCCTAAAAAAAAACAAACTTAAGCAGGGTGCAGCTGGCCGCAGCTCTTCGTTTCTCACAACATATACCGCGCCTTCTCCATCATCTCTTGCAACCGAGCTGTCCTAAGCTCGTTGATGCAATGGTGTTGTGTGGAGATGGCAGCTGGTACAAGGCTTTCTGTTGTATGTGTAGGTTTGTATGGTCCCATACTCTAAAACTTGTCAGAACTTAGAGAAGGAAGAACGATAGAGTGAATAGATGATCAAGAACTCAATTTTTTCCAAGTACGATGAACAAGCAATGACAGTCTGCTTCTTTCTCCTTTTCCCTTCTTACAGTCAAAAAATTACCAATCAAATTACTTTTTCATTGGAGCTCAAGAATGGTGCTAAACTGCTAATGAATAGAAATGTTTGTGTCCCTACGAAAAATAGTTATTGTCATAGAACAATTTCGCCAAATTGAAAAAATAATAGGAAAAAGTTCATTTAAAACCTTAAACTTATAGAGGTTGGGCGGATTAAACCTTGAAGTCGAAATCCATGTCGTTTGCACCCCCGAACTATTGAATCCCGGTCTAAATTAAACTCTTAGACCTGTTTGGCACACCCGGAAAATAAAAATCTCAGCCAGGAATACCAACTGCCTCACTTGACTATATGGTCCGTCATGTCAAATTCATCTTCTATCTCAATCCATGTGTTGCGTGCGCGCGATCTTCTGATGCTCACCTAGGCTAGGCCGTCCGCCGGCGTGCTTGCTTCTGCTCGGCTGCTGAATGCTTGAATCCCTGTAGAGTGCATACTGCAGTTGAATCCTAAAGCGTGCTGCGTGGATGCCGCCGTCCCGGCGCTCGCGCCGCTCGCCTGCGTGCTCGACGACACGACCGCCCTGAGTTCTCAGCCCCGCTGCGCGGGCTCCTCCGCTGCCCGCGCACATGGCTTCCTTCCAGATTTTCTCTCCCGCCGCCGGCCGGTGTGTTAAAAAGGTAGGGAATTAGGTATTCAGGAGTAAATAGGAATCACGAGCAGAGCAAGTGCGTGTCTGTCATTGAGCGTGACCATGGAGACGAGGCAGAACATGAAAAAAACCCCGATCAGGATTTGGATTTGAGCATCCCTCTCTGCTTTCTTTTTTGTGTTTAATCAGGATTTGGATTTGAGCATCCCGCTGGCTCCATTCATGCTCATGTACGCATGCCGCCGTGCCAGGCAGGAAGGAAGACGCGACACACATGCGTACGGTGCCGCGGGGGCGGCCGACCGGGATTGAATAGTCCAGTGTGCAAATGACTGGGATTTCGACTTCAGGGTCCGAACCGCCCGACATCTACGAGTTCAGGGTTTAAAATAGACTTTTTCCAAAATAATATTTGCACTAATTTGCGTTGTGTCACAACAAAGATAGATTCACGTCCTCAATCCTCATCCACCGACTCCAAATATACAACTATGTCCTAGGTAGTGGTTCCAACAAACATCTATCAGTTCTGCCCCACGACGGAGCATGGACGAGAGATAGACGATGTCAAGTGAGGCATGGAGCATGAAAATATAACCCCCCTCCCTCGACACAACTTAGAACTTCCATCATACTGAGTGTTGGGACACACGGTGTGCAACGCTTGCATAAAATAAAATTTTCCTACCGTGCATCACCTGGATCCATGCTTAGCAATTATGACACGAGTTTACCACTAGACGTGCATATGCAAAATTTGTTGTAGCACGTCGGGCAGTGCAGTCCGACTTGTCGGATCCCTCGAACAACTTGCGAACCTCACCAACTCTTCGTCGAGCATCACATGTGCAACACCTCTACTACATGTTCAAAGCAAAACACCGTGCATGACTTAGGCTGGTGGCGGCTAGGGTTTCAAACACTTGAAATCTATCATGAACATATGGTCATACATGCCTCCACTTGGACACACAACAATTGTGGTCCCATCTAATCTTAATCCTAGTACTACATGAATCCAATCCATGTAGGAATTCTTGTCCCAATGCCCCTTGAATCCGACCCGACTGTCCTGGGTCTCATCCTACTGGTTCCGTCACCTTAAGTGTGTGGCACCGTAGGTTCAAGATCACTCATACACGACTTAACTTACCATAGAAAACATCTATCTTAAACCAATAGTTGGAACTTCCAAGTAACGTAAAGTCAATTTGACAAACCTGGACAATGCGCCCCACGATATACAATTTTAAACTCAATGCAAGTACTTGTCGTCCTTGTGATAAATCGACCTCTCTTCTTGATCCCCGGATACAAATTTTCTTAAATGAAGTTAAATCTTAATTAAAGTCGCATGGCCGTGCTCTTCGAATCTAATCACTCGAGAGGGCCAAGAGAATTTCCTCTTAATAAGAAATTATGAAATAGTTAGAAAACATTTGTCTAACAAAGAGAGTAGAATATATCACATAAACTTAAACGAGTACAAACAACAAAGATTCTTGACAAGACATGAAGTTACATCATGATTATTCGAAATAAATGTCTCTAGCTACATCACTCATATCCCCCAAAAGGATAAGGAGCTCAGTGGCTTGGCGGCAATGTGAGATGGCGTGCTGCCACCTGAAGGTCATCAATCATGCCATCAAGCCAATCCCTAGTCTGCTGCCTACAAAGCGGGTTCCCCTGCTGCTGCAAAGATGGCAATAATTTAAACACAAAGTCAGAAGCATTTAGTAAGAAGACCCACTCGATAACCTTCTTATTTTAAATATTTCATAGGGTCTAGGTCATTGCGGCAAACACTAACCAAAAGAGGTGCCTTCTCCCACTAGTACTTTTTTCCTAAGCTTCCAAAACATCACCGAGGTCCTGAGCCGTCCCAGCTCTAAAGAAATCGGGTGGCGGGACATGAGAAAAAGATGTGGACACAGATCTAGAGACCGCATAAAGGGGCACAACCATTACTCAAGCCATGGAGTTTTAACACTTCTACCCCCGAAGGAAGGCGACCCCAAAGGAGCTGCCAAACAAAGATTTAATCTCCAGAGGCAACAAAGTTAAGGAGATGCCCACGTCAAAGCCGGTCCATGATAAAAGTTGCGATAAGCTGACCCAACTGACCCAACAGAAAAGATCTCCAAGGGGATAAGTGCCAAGATACGATGTCCGAAGATCCCGATAGCGACTGTGGGAGCACGCAAAGCTTGATCCAAGCTACGACTTTCTCCAGCCCAAAATGTTTGTCGAAAACACGCACGACCTAGGAGATGGTGTAGGATAAGAATAGCTATGTAATGAGTTAATCCCAATCCCAAAAATTGGAAGGCAGAACGACGGCCATTAAACCTCGAAAAATTTGTTGGGAGAAACAAGATGTTTCAAGTCCCATTCCAAACCGCCGAGGCCACCAATAGCATCAGATCGAAACAAATCACGAAGGAGTCTTGAAACTCCAATCGGTCTCTTGCGGACCCATCGTTCCAGCCAGAAAACGGCCCGTTTGCTTCCAGAGAATACGACATTACGACCGGAACGGGCTGGGCTGGTTCGATTCTGACCGCAGCCGACACCTCGTCAGCTCAATCGGAAGCCCACTGTCCCTCCCGGCGGCCGCGGCGCGGGCGGCGAGACGAGGCGAGGGCGCAAGGCGGAGCCGCCGGAGGCCGGACGCAGCTTCATCCATCGAAGGTGAGCACTGTTAGCATTCCACTTATCCGCCCGCTTTATCCCCCGCCGGAACCCACCGAATCCTAGGGTTTTGGGGGAGCTTTGCCGACTAGCTCCCGTTTCGGGCGACCGGCTTCGCGATTAAGGTCCTTTCTCAAGTTCCCTAATTACTCCGCAGTGTGGCGCATTGATGATAGATTGGCGAAGAAAGCCTACATAGGGTTTTGGTTTGATCGGTGTGGCCGTGTGGCTTCTCTGCTGAGTGACCCACAGGGGAAGAATGGCCAGCCTGAACTGCTGCTTCACATCTTTGTTTGGTGGAAAGCCACGATTCTGGGTTCGATTGTTCTTTTTTTTTTTCCTTCTGTGGGATTGTGAGATGATTGTCCTATGTGTTAGTCAGTCTGTTAGCTAGTTCGCCGCTGTAGGTTTAGCCTAGATGCGATGGTTTTGGTACCTTGTATCCGGGGACGTTGTCACAATAATGTTGTGTTTTGATTCCGTCAGAATGACCGAACAAGAACTTCTTAATTCATAGAACATGTTGTAGAACCTATAAGTTATTTGCTCTACCATTGTGGCCTCAATCGCACTATCATCTAGAATACTCCTTCCTGGTAACCAGCCAATTTACGCTTCTCTGCCTGACGGAGGGCTGTGTACTAAATTACAGTACTACACAATCCTGCCAAACCAGAAGACAATATCACTTCTTAACCGAACGACCCATGCATTAGGAGTACTTTCATATGCTGCAGCTTCTGAGAGGTTTGTAGAAATCGAACCTACAATATTTGTGGAAATCATTGCCTTTCGCATCTCCTCTCATCAGAATGTGGGGATTCTTGGTGTACCTCCCAATGCTGGTGACAGCGGTCATGATAGAGGTTTGGCTATTTCAGAGCCGTATGGATATTAGGGGTAGGATGGGTATCACCGTATCAGGGGGATTGGTAGTGTTTGCACAGGGACCTCAAGCATGGACTGAGTGGCGACTGGTAACAGGGGATAGCTCTTTACAGTTCTCTGTATCTTTTGCCACCCCGACTCAATATACTATGTCTTGTGTCTGGCATTGCCAGACCTATGAACTTGAATGCCTGTTAAAAGGAATCGGCTGAAAGAGTGTTATTGGACAGATTTGTTAATTGTCGCCACCAGTTCTGTGAGAGGCTGAGAGCTACTAGAGAAATGTAGAACATACTGGGTAGTTGGCACGGTTAAATGATTATTTTCTCTCGAATCCTAAAACAAAGTATTTTCAGTTAGGAGGTGTTTGCAGAATGTATTTTGACGTCCTTATAGAGAGACTGATGAATAGCTGAACATATTTTGTACAGCAGGCAATCATATATGTTGGTAAATTTGCCAGTGCACCTTACTGTTTTATGTTCAATTTGCCAGTGCACCTGTATTAGTGTGTGTGTCTACCAACACTACATGCGACTTCTTATGGTTTGCCTGTTACTAAAACAGGGTAAGTTGAATCCATTTAGTTCTCATTACGCTTGTGGAGGCTTTACTTTCTAACAGCATGGTAGGCTAATTTTAGGTTCTGTATTGTTGGGTTGTAGCGTGGCTGCATGTAAACTTGTCATGGCTAATAGTATGCAGTGTAAAGCAGATGGAAGCAAATCAGGGACCAGGAGTTGGAATTGAACAGAAGTCGGGACCAGAGCAAACTGATGAAATGCTAGGATCAGAGGTTAATCAAAAGTTCACGGAAATGTGCCTCAACACTGCTGTGGAAGCTGGCATCGTTCCAGGAAATCAATATGATCCAGAGGCAAGATTGGAGGTTCATCAAAAGTTTGCTGAAATGTGCCTTGACACTGCTGAGGAAACTGATATTAACCAAGAAAAGCAAGCTGACCCAGAGGCAAGATCTGAGGTTAGTGAAAGGCCAGAGCCATGTCAGGACGCAGTTATGGAAGCCATTGTTAACCCAGAAGAGCAAGCTGCCCATCCAGGTGTTATTTACCGCTGTAAGAAATGTCGGAGGATGGTAGCAACACAAGAGTATGTCGTTACGCATGATGTAGGCCAAGGCGAGAGATGCTTCTTAAGGCGCAAAAGCTATCATGTGGACGAGAAGGAACCCGAATGTGCCTGCATCTTTGTGGAGCCCATGAAGTGGATGCAAGCTGGTTAGTTCCTCGACTTTAGCTTTGTTTGTTTGTTTCTTTCTCGGTTCAGTGTATTTGATATAAACACCTGGTCTAACACATGATGTTTGCAGTGGAAGAGGGATACGTTTCGAACAAACTCTGGTGCATGGGATGCAAAACACGTCTGGGATCGTTCAACTGGGCAGGGATGCAGTGCACCTGCGGAGCCTGGGTGATCCCAGCTTTTCAGCTCCTCAAAAGCCGGATTGATGAGTCCCAGATGTGAATATGTGATGAGTCAACGAAGTGATCTACCCATCCTAAGTGAGTCAGCGCTGAGCCGGTGACACTGCAGCAGTATATCTAGGAACCATTATCGGCTAGACTTTTCTAGGCACTATTGCTGATGTGTTTCAATGTATGAAGTGTTTATCCCGTGCACCACATCAGCTTTGTTCACCGTCTGTTTCGTTGGTGGTGCTAAGTCTCGGCTAGTATATGATTCAGCTGCGCTCTAAAGTCTCATCTGTCAATATATGTCTAGTAGATATAATTAGACCTCTGCCTTTTCGAGTTTCTAGGGATGAGGGATTTCTCTTCTGCTGGCAATGTTTTGAAAAAGGTTGTGTCGTTTCGTGCAATCATACAAACCACAAAAATATATTAAGACTAAAATATAGTTTCCGTATGAAACTGTAATAGCAATATAATATTTGCGATTCAAAATAAACTAGATCTCTACTAGTTTGAACTAAGGATGACAATGGGTAGGGTATGGGCAGGGTAGGCCAATACCATACCCATACCCTTATAAGTCGTGGGTACAAAACTCTATCCATGAGTATAAAGTCTTACCTACAACCATACCCGGTGGGTATCTTTACCCATTGGGTAGATCAAACATAATATTTCATATCTTATCGTGCACTGCAACACACCGTCGTGTTATTTTACTCTCTACTGACCCGTTGTCTGCCTGTTATGCTCCTACTTGTCGCTAACCCCTGAAACCGAAGAAATAGAGAAATGAGTGAATCTAGAGGTGAAAGATGGAGGTTGGTGGCACAACTGCTGATTCCATGTCTTGTGGTGGCGACGTAATGAGGGCCAGTGAATGGAGAACTCGAGGGTGAACCCGACTCATGCCTTCAGATCAAAATGGGTAGGGTTTTGGTATACCCATAGGTATACGACTATATCCCATACCCTACCCACAACTTGATGGGTAGGGTATGGTTACCGCCCATGGATCTAAAAATATGCCCATACCCTACCCATATGGGTACGGTACCTGCGGGTACCCGTACCCGTAGGTAAAATTGCCGTCCTTAGTAAGAACAACACTGCGCATATCAGGCCGACCGAGATAGCCAATAATCTCATCAACCATGAGTGTTGCAACTATTCTCTTCACAGTATAGTAAAATTGAAAATAAATAATTTATACTTTCGTTTAATCTCTCGTCTTATGCAGTTCTATGTTAACATGAAACAAATATGTTATCCGTAATTGTTCTAACAATATGTGTAACTAGATTGCGTTCGAGTGCATTCATTGCCTTCAAGTGCATTCATGCAATACAAACGAGTCTGCAGCTCGAGGCTTTGTTCGTACAAACTAGATATGGCCAAGGCATATGACAGCGTGGACTAGAGATTCTTGGAAGGAGTTATGGTGAAATTGGGCTTTTTAAGTCAATGGATACGGTCGGTGATGAGCAGTGATGGCTTATATACAATGTTGGTTGTTGTAAGATCCGAGGGAGTCGAAGCTGCCATCTTTGTAAGATCTCTGACCGCGCAAAATAGTTCCCAAGTCATGTCCTTCTATTTTGTTCTGACATCTAAGCATACCTGATTCGCTCATTCTGGTGATACGCAAGGTAGTTCATAGCCTGGATAAGTAAAATAAGGATTGTAGAGACCACAAGCAGAACCATACTCACACGTGTAGACCATCTTCAGATGAGCATAGTTGACAATGGGTTTATTCAGCGGGTGCACCTATGATTGAGAAAGCAATTTGTTAGTTGTGCTTCAATGTATGCTATGAACAAGTGAAACAAATAAACAGTGGTATGCTATCTAGACATGGGCAATCAACTTTTCTTCATCCATCATGATCGTCGAGGTCTCCTCAATCCATGTTGCTCCTTGTAACAGCCCTAGTTTGATACTGAAAAATACGAATAATTTTCCATTTTTGCTTTGCACCATTTGCATCATGGCATGCATCCAAATTTTTGCTAGTTCCAACAATGCTACACTTGAACAAATTAAAAGGGGAAAGCAAACCTCCCCAAACTTCCAACCCAAATGCTTTTGCTCAACTTGGGAAACAAACATTTTTTAACTTACAAATTGTTCAGGAAGTTCCAATCATCCCATTTACAAATTTTGTCAAAAGCAAATTCTTGGAAAACAAAGAAATAAAAATTGGAGAATTCAAATTGGTTCAAATCAACTTTGGATTTTGAATCTAAGTTTCAACTTTCCAAAAATTCAAAATAAAATTATGGGGAGCTTCATTAATATATCATGAGCCTCCATGAATATTTTCATTATTTTTGAAAATGTTTAAGTACTCCAGATAAATACAATTTGGAAATTATAAAAAATGACCTTAATTAAACCCTGTGAACAAATGTTGCTCAAAACAAATTATTTTACAACACCAATTTTTGTGGAGGTTCTAAATGTTAAGGGGAGCCTACATGAATTTTTGTGGAATTTTAGAAAATGCTTAAGTGCCTCTTTTAAATCGCCAAAGTTGCTGCTGGACCTGTTTGCAATTAAAGAAAATAGTGCCGGGTTTTTTTTTGCAAAAACATCATCCCCTTTCTGTCGCCACAGTGCCGTGAGGCACTGGCGCCATGCGCCACCTCCTCCCAGTGCCCATGCCGCACGCTGCCGTGGCCTCTGGAGGATTAGGAGGCCCCCGATCGTCGCCACCTGCTCCCCTCTCGCTCACCTCCCCATTCCTCCCGTTTTTCCCGGTTGCCGCCGCTCGCCTCCGCTCGTCGCCGCCGTCTGGAGCTGCCCCGCGCGAATCGAAGCCGACAGAGAGCTCCGCCTCGAGCTCCTCTCCCTCCCTGTCGGGGATATGAACCTCGGATATCCCAGAGAAGCCCATTCCTTCAGTTCTCCACAGGCCGGCTGAACAAAGTGCCGGCTACCTGGTGCCGCCTGGAACCGGCCAGCTGAAGCAGGCCGCCTGCGTCTACCCGGATGCGGACGACCGGCTGGGCTGGAGCCGGACGGACCAATCGACCAGTCCGTACGGGTGGGCCAGGATCACGTAACCGCTCTGTCGGGCATCTCCTGTACAGAATCATGACAACGAACTCCAGCCGGCTCAGAAAGTAGTGGTGTCATAGGGGCAAATCTGTAACTTCCCTGTAACCAAAAACCCTAGCCCGCTGCCTATATAAAGCGGGCTAGAGCCTCCTGCGTGGAGAGGTTGGAAAAAGGCAAGGAAGAGGAGAGATAGGCATACGTAGCATCATCTTCAACCTCCAGCCGGCTAGGATCTCCAGCCGGCTACCACCCGAAACAGCTCAAGGAGCACCATTGTAGCCCGATTTAGTGATCAAGCAATAAGAACAAGAAGAGCAGGACGTAGGGGTGTTACCTCCGCAAGGAGGGCCCTGAACCTGGGTAACTAGCGTGTGTTTTGCGTGCTTGTTGCCCAATCCCGCGCGAGCATCCATCGTCGCCTGCCCCACAATCTTTTCCATCTCTGATGGATATGCCGTGCAACCCACCACGACATTTGGCGCCCACCGTGGGGCTCGCGACGAGCGGAGTCACGTTCTGCGCGGGATCCCGGACTGTAGATGATCGGCGGATCGTCTCCGGCCTCGTGCTCTCCATCGGCTCCATCGGCTGCGTCCTCGACAACACCAACAGCTTCGCCGACGTGAGCTTCACCAGCGGAGGCACGGTCGTCACCCTTGGCGATTTCCACGTCTACGTCGCCGTCGCCGCCCAGGAGTACCCGGAGGTGGTCTACTCGAGCTTGGCTCCTTCGATCTTAGACGCCAGCACCTGCAACGACGACTCCGCCTTCGGCTACCTCAACTCCGGCGACGCCGACTGCGACGTCGCCAAGCTCAACGTCTACGCCGAGGTGCACATGGTCGAGCACGCGGTGGCGGGAGGCGCCGTCGCCGCTACTGTTCATGAAGCTGGCGAACCTTCTCGTTTCCAGTGCAATCTGGAGGCCGACTTCGAGCTGCTAAGCACCCCCATCGCGCCGGGTGCAGATCCAGCCAAGGCGGCGGCTGAACTCGAGAGGATGCGTCAACAGATATACGACAAGGCTCTTCACCTCGCATCAACGCAGCGCCGACTCAACGCCACGATGCGCGAGTACAACACCGTCCACGGCTTCGAGCCGGCAAGAGGCAACACAGAGAAGCTGAATGAAGTCCGACGCAAAGGAGGGGATCTCGGAGGTGTCCTGAACCGTGCTGGCCAGCCGCACGAGCATTCGGACATCGTCCTGCCCGAGTACAGCAGCCCGGTGCAAAACATGAAGGCTGCGGAGGCGGCCGCAGCAGAACTACCCCATCTCCAAGGCGAGGAGCTACGCCAACAAGCACGCCGGGTCCAGGAGCTCATCGCCGCGGCCAACCGGCAGCAACGCGAAACCGAGGCGACGGCGAGCCGAGAACATCATGAGCCGCCTCTAGGCTATGACCCGGCCGGCAAGTCCAAGCAAGGTGCGGAGGCGTCATCCACAAGCCGCGGAAGGGCGAAAGATAAGCAACCACGAGCTCGTCGCGAGGGGAGCGCAAGCTCGCATCCTCGTGATCACGGCCGCGATCCGGCTGAATGGCGCGAAGACGGCAACCGTAACGGGCCGCAAACCGGCCGCAGCGTCAAGGAGCGAATCGGACACAAGGTCACCATCGACGAGCGCCTGGGACCCCTGGGGCCCGAAACGAGCCATGACGCTCGCATCCGCATCGACGCGCTCAAGGCGTCAAGCATCATCGAGGAGGAAGACATCGCCGCACATCGCTGTTTCGGACCTCGCATCCGGACCGAGCAATTCCCGCGGGGATTCACCCTCCCAAGGGATACACCCAAGTACAACGGCTCCACGAAGCCAGAAGACTGGCTCGCCGACTACGTCACGGCGGTCAACATCGCAGGCGGCAACAAGCGGGTGGCCGTACGCTATGTGCCACTCATGCTCCAGGGATCGGCTCGGACTTGGCTGAACAGCCTGCCGGCTGAAAGCGTCAACAGCTGGCTGGACTTCGAGGAGGTGTTCAACCGCAATTTCACCGGCACCTACTTGCGTCCCGGCAACGCACAGCTGCTCGCGCTGTGCAGGCAGAAGGACGGCGAGTCGGACCGAGCCTACCTCACCCGGTGGACTAGCCTACGCAACTCCTGCGAGGGAATCCTTGAGCTCCAAGTCGTCCAGTACTTCATTCAAGGTTGCCGAGACCAGACGCTGCTCAAGCACAGGCTCCTAAGGAAGAGCCCAAAGACCATGGCGGAGCTCATGGCAATCGCCGACGAGTACGCCACCGCCGACGCGGGCATGACCAACCCGATCTGACTCGACGAAGCCGGAAGGATCATCACGACGGAGCCGGCTGCACGCCGCAGCCGGACGGAGAACCAAGAAGGAAAATCTACCCGGCGAGACTCCGACGCGGCCGGCAAGCGCAAGTCCACAGACGACCGCGTCGAGTCCAAGGTCGTCGCCACGACCGAGGGAAGGCCGGCAGGAGGCTTCGACAACCGCCGCATGAGGACGAGCAGCGACATGCGCCGGACAAGGGCGAGGAACAGCTACGAGTTCCTACTCGATCAACCGTGCCGGAACCATGGCGACCGGCCGGCAAACCACACCGTTCGGCAATGCACCCTCGGCCGCCCGAGGCCACCACCGTACGAGCGACGGAATCCGCCTCCGCCTCGGATGAAGCTGGATGGGACGATCGAAGACGCGACGACGGGCGGCGCGAGGACAGGAATCGCAATGATCGCCAACGCGAAGAACAGAGAAGATAGCGCCTTCCATCTCCACCACCAAGGGGTCCAGACGGCTACCAAAATCCGGATGCCGCCTACATCGTGTTCGTCAGGGAGCGTGACGACAAGCGAAGCCGGCGCGAGCGATTCAAGGAAGTGAATGCGGTGGTTCCACCCGTCCCCCAGTACCTCAACTGGTCGCAAGAACCGATCACGTGGGACCGCCGCGACCACCCGGAACTGATGCCCAACCCAGGCGGCTATGCTCTAGTCCTAGAGCCCATGATCATCTCCACCAGGCGCGCCTGCACCTTCTCACGCGTCCTCATCGACGGGGGCAGCAGCATCAACATCCTCTACCGCGACACACTGGAGAAGCTAGGAATCTCCGAGTCCAGCTTGACGCCGAGCCGGACGGTTTTCCACGGCATCGTGCCAGGGCGAGCCGGCTCATCTATGGGCCTCATCCGGCTCGACGTCCTATTCGGCACCAAGAGCAATCATCGCCGCGAGACCGTCTCCTTCGAGGTGGTCAACCACTCCAGCGCCTACCACGCCATCCTCGGGCGGCCGGCGCTCGCCAAGTTTATGGCGGTACCTCACTACGCCTACCTCAAGATGAAGCTACCAGGCCCACGCGGGATCATCACCGTTGCCGGAGATTACAAACGCTCCATCGCCTGCGCCTCCGACAGCGCGAAGGTGGCTGAGACCATGGTCTGCAATGAAGAGATGAAGCAATTCAAGCGCAAGGCCAGCGAGGAAAAGCTGGAGATTCCGGAGTCGGCCAAGCCGGCTGGCGAGTCGAATTTCCAGGCGGCGCGAGATACGAAGAAGATCTACTTCGACGACAACGACAAGTCCAAGTTCGTCACCATGGGGGCGAGCCTGGACCCCAAATAGGAAAGCGCGCTCGTCAAGTTCCTCCGTGGGAACCGGGACATCTTCGCGTGGTCCCCCAAGGACATGCCGGGTGTACCGAGGGAACTCGCCGAGCACTCTTTACACGTCCGTCCGGATGCCAAGCCAGTGAAGCAGTCCCTGCGACGCTTCGCGGAAGGAAGAACACAGTTGATAGGAGAAGAGATAGCGCGGCTACTTGCAGCCGGATTCATCAAGGAAGTACAACACACGGAGTGGCTAGCCAATCCGGTGATGGTGGAAAAGAAGAACAAGAAATGGCGGATGTGTGTCGACTACACCCACCTCAACAAGGCCTGCCCCAAGGACCCTTTCGCACTGCCACGTATCGACCAAGTGATCGACTCCACGGCCGGCTGCGACCTACTCTCCCTCCTCGACGCCTACTCAGGCTACCACCAAATTCCGCTGAACCCGGACGATCAGCTCAAGACCGCCTTCATCACCCCCTACGGCCCGTACTGCTACACCACCATGCCATTCGGCTTGAAGAACGCGGGAGCAACGTACCAGCGCTGCATGCAGAAATGCTTGCACGACCAGATCGGTCGCAACGCGCACGCCTACGTCGACGACGTCGTCATCAAGACCAAGGAGAAGCACACCCTCCTCGCCGATCTCAAAGAAACCTTCGACAACCTGCGCCGCTTCCAGATGAAGCTCAACCCGGAGAAGTGTGTGTTCGGCGTTCCAGCCGGACAGCTACTCGGCTACCTCGTGTCGGCACGAGGAATCGAGGCCAACCCGGAGAAAATCGCCGCCATCGACAACATGCGACAACCAAGGAGCGTCAAGGACATCCAGAAGTTCACCGGTTGCCTGGCATCCCTCAGCCGCTTCATCAGCCGGCTCGGCGAGAAGGCTCTCCCGCTCTACCATTTGCTGAAGAAGACGGACAAGTTCGTCTGGAGTGACGCGGCAGACGCCGCCTTCAAGGAACTCAAGCGTGCGATGGCTACCGCCCCGGTCTTAGCACCTCCGACTCCAAAGGAGCCCATGCTCATGTATATCGCCGCCTCCAACCGAGTCGTCAGCGTCGTCCTGGTGGTTGAATGAGAAGAAGCCGGCAATCAGCGGCCGGTTCAACGGCCAGTCTATTACCTCAGCGAGGTGCTCTCTTAGTTAAAACAGAACTACCCACACTACCAGAAGCTCGTATACAGCGTGTACATGGCCACGAAGAAACTGAAGCACTACTTTCAAGAACACTTGATCAAAGTGATAAGCGACGCACCGCTTGCCGAGATCATAGGCAACAAGGACGCAACCGGCAGAGTCGCGAAATGGGCGATCAACCTGACGGCGCACGGAGTTGAATACGACAAGAGAACAGCGATCAAGTCACAGGAGCTGGCTGACTTTCTAGCCGACTGGACGGAGACGGACCACACACCACCGCCACCCGACTCCGGCGAGCACTGGCTCATGCACTTCGATGGTTCCAAAAGATATTGGGGACTCGGCGCCGGAGTCGTCCTCACCTCACCCAAGGGGGCCGACTCGAATACGTGCTACAGATCCACTTCACGGCGTCCAACAATGTAGCTGAATACGAAGCTCTCGCGCACGGCCTCAAGCTCGCCAAGGCCATGAACATCAAGCGGATCCTCTGCTACGGCGACTCCGACTTGGTGGTCCAACAGACCACTGGTCACTGGGACGCCAAGGACCCCAACATGGCCGCCTACCGCTTCTTCTTCCAACAACTCGCGGGATGCTTCGACGGATGCGAATTCCACCACATCCACCGCTCCAACAACGACGCAGCTGACACTTTGGCGAACATTGGTTCTCTTCGCGAGGAGATCCCACCCGGCGTCGCCCTTGAGAAGTTGTACAAGCCATCCATCGCGCCGTGTCCCGGCTCCGACTCCATCCGGATGCCGCCAGGCGCGGAGTCGGCTGAGCCGGCTCCAAGCGAGCCGGAAACCGTCGAGGTCCTCGTCATCGAAGAGGCTCCGCCATGGACCCAACCCTTCCTCGCTTACCTCGCCAACGACGAGCTCCCGGCGGACGAGCTCATCGCCAGGCAAATCAAACGCCGAGCAAGTGCTTACACCATCATCAACAACGAGTTGTACAAACGCAGTGTCTCTGGGATATTCCAGCGCTGTGTGAGCCAAGAAGAAGGGATCAAGATACTCAAGGAAATTCATCAAGGCGAATGTGGTCATCACGCGTCCTCGAGAGCAATTGTGGCTAAGGCATTCAGGCACGGGTTCTACTGGCCGACTGCGCTGGCGGACGCAAACCAGCTGGTCCGGCTCTGCAATGGCTGTCAACGATTTGCAACGCAGAAGCACACGCCGGCTTCAGCACTCAAGACAATTCCTATCACTTGGCCGTTTGCCGTCTGGGGACTCGACATGGTCGGCCCGTTGAGAAGATCCAGTGGAGGCATGACACACCTGCTGGTAGCAGTCGATAAGTTCACGAAGTGGATTGAAGCCAAGCCGATCAAGAAACTGGATGGACCAACAGCAGTCAAGTTCTTCAAAAGCATCATCTACCGCTTCGGATACTCCAACAGCATCATCACGAACAATGGGTCGAACTTCGTCAAGGGAGAATTCGCCAAGTTCTGCGGCAGGACCGGCATCCGGCTCGACGTGGCCTCCGTCGCACACCCGCAGTCAAATGGGCAGGTCGAGCGGGCAAACGGCCTAATCCTATCCGGCATCAAGCCTCGGTTGCTCGAACCTCTCGAGCGAGCAGCCGGCGCATGGGAGGAAGAGCTACCTTCAGTCCTCTGGAGCCTAAGGACAACTCCGAATCGCTCAACCGGCTTCACCCCCTTCTTCCTCGTCTACGGGGCCGAAGCTGTCATGCCAACTGACATCGAGCACGATGCACCCCGAGTCGTGCTGTACACAGAAGCAGAAGCTAAGCAAGCCTATGAAGACGGAATGGACCTGCTCGAGGAAGCGCGCCAGCTTGCCGAGTCAAGGTCGGCGATGTATCAGCAAAAACTGCGCAACTACCACAGCCGGCAGGTCAGGCCTGTCCGCTTTCGAGAAGGCGACCTCGTGCTGCGACTGATCCAAGACACAAAGAACATGCACAAGCTTTCATCACCCTGGGAAGGACCATTCATCGTAAGCAAAGCGCTCATCAACGACGCATACTACTTGATCGACGCCCGCGAGCACAAGAAGGACACGATGGACAAGGAAGGTGATGAAACGGAAAGGCCATGGAACGCGTCACTCTTGCGTCGATTCTACACCTGAGAAAGAACCATGTATGTATCACCTATGCTATCAATAAAGAAATAAGAATGATGAGCACATGAGCAGTTTTTCGCAACTTTTTTCTCTGCATTTCCTTTCCGGTTCTTCCGGCAGCCGGCAAGCTTGCCTTTAGCGGCCGTGTAGCGTGACTAACCCCTAAACGGCTAACTCTTCGAATCCGGTTAAGGCCGGCAAGAGAATAAGCTGGAGGGGGCCAATAACGTGAAAAACGCATAAAGGGAAGTACTGCCGGCTGGAAAAACGCTCTTCTATAAACTCGGCCAAGCCGGCAGTCGGCAACCGCTTCTCCTATTACGGACGATTAACTACACAACGCTAAACGGCTAACTCTTCGGATCCGGTTAAGGCCGGCAAGAGAATAAGCTGGAGGCCGACTGTATGCGAAAGACGTAAGAAACAGAAATCGTTGCCGGCTGAAAAAACTCTGGCCCAACAAACCGGATCCTAACGTTGTAGTAGTGTGCATGATCCCGCCAGACGGTGAAGTGCACACGAACGACGTCGGGAGAGGCTACAGGCGAGTGCGAAATTAACTAACGCTAAGTAAAAATGCTATCCATGATTAAAAGAGCAGGCTAACCACTTCGTCGTTTCATTTTACGCACGAAAATGCCGCCAACCGGCTTCGAGAGCCCAAGCCGGACACAAGCACGACAAGCAGGAAATTAAAACTGCGTGCAAGTAAACAAGTACAGGAACAAAAGCAAGTAGCATTAAACACCAAGGGTAAGGCTTTACAGACGGAAGGTGAACAGCAAAACAAAAGAGGGAAGTCCACAGGCGGACTTTCCCCGCGCAACTACAAGGCCAAGCCGGCAAAGAGGTCCCTAGGCGGCATCCGTCGACTTCCCGGCTCCACCTTTCTTCTTGCCAGCCCAGGGCTTGAGGCAGAGGGTGCCGTCGAACACCTTCACATAGAAGATGCCTCGGTCACGCCGAAGGCGGAAGCAGAGGATGAAGCCGGCTTCGAGCTCGTAGAAGTCGGCAAACTCGTCCCATCCCCTGACGAACTCCACCTTGTTGACAACATCATCACCCTCCACCTGGGAGGTGAATCGCACAGTGGCATTCCAGGGGCCCTGGGAAGCACCCTCACGGAAGAGCTTGAACATGAAGTGGCCAACGCCCGGCAGCGCGTCGGCGAAGGCATCAGGAAGCCTCTGCACCGGCCCAATAACCGGCGGGTGCAGGATCATGAGGAACTCTTCGATGGGAAACACATCCCATCCCAGGCGCCAGGGATTCTCAAGGGAATCAGAAGAGGCGGAAGACAACTCCGTGCTGTCTTCCTCGCTGTCAGCGGCAGCAGAGAGAGCATACTTGGGAATCGGATCAAAACCCGGAGGAGGAAGAACAGGAGTGGCCTCCTCCTCGCTTGACGAGTCATGAAGAACAAGGAGACTCTTGTCGCGACCAACTCCACCAACGCCGCCACCGGCGGCACCCGCCTTCTTCGAGCCAGTGCGGCCGCCGCCCTTGCCGCGGCCAGCGCTGCTACCGGCAGCAACGGTGGCGATCGCCTTTCCTCGTCCCCGTCCGCCTTTCTTAGGAGGACGGCCGCGAGGACGTTTCGCCGGAGGCGCAGCGGCGGTCTCCTCGGGAGCAATGTCCATAGGCTCGGACTTCACCATGGCGGAGCTGCGAAGGAACAAGAGGAAGAAGGTGAAGGGAGAGCAAGCAAGCGCAAGTGAGGAAGAAGCAAGAAAACTGCCAAGCTTTATAGCAGAAACAGGGGACAACGTGGGAGACCCAACCGTCACCCACGATCCCACGGTCTACACGTGGCAACGAAACTCAGACGATGGAACTGTTCAGTAACTGTAGCCGGGCCCACTCACAGAAGCCAAGGAGGCAAGCCGTTAGCCGGCAAGAAATTCCCGGGGGCTGCGCAGCCGGCAAGCCGGTTCCGCAGACCCGGACGTATATCTATAACACCCCGAGTCACGGACTCGGGGGCTGCCAAGCCGTTAGCCGGCAAGAAATTCCCGGGGGCTGCGCAGCCGGCAAGCCGGTTCCGCAAACCCAGACATATATCTAACACCCCGAGTCACGGACTCGGGGGCTGCCAAGCCGTTAGCCGGCAAGAAATTCCCGGGGGCTGCGCAGCCGGCAAGCCGGTTCCACAGACCCGGACGTATATCTATAACACCCCGAGTCACGGACTCGGGGGCTGCCAAGCCGTTAGCCGGCAAGAAATTCCCGGGGGCTGCGCAGCCGGCAAGCCGGTTCCGCAGACCCGGACGTATATCTATAACACCCCGAGTCACGGACTCGGGGGCTGCCAAGCCGTTAGCCGGCAAGAAATTCCCGGGGGCTGCGCAGCCGGCAAGCCGGTTCCGCAGACCTGGACGTATATCTATAACACCCCGAGTCACGGACTCGGGGGCTGCCAAGCCGTTAGCCGGCAAGAAATTCCCGGGGGCTGCGCAGCCGGCAAGCTGGTTCCGCAGACCCGGACGTATATCTAACACCCCAAGTCACGGAATCAGGGGCTGCCAAGCCGTTAGCCGCCAAGAAATTCCTGGGGGCTGCGCAGCCGGCAAGCCGGTTCCGCAGACCCGGACGTATATCTATAACACCCCGAGTCACGGACTCGGGGGCTGCCAAGCCGTTAGCCGGCAAGAAATTCCCGGGGGCTGCGCAGCCGGCAAGCCGGTTCCGCAGACCCAGACGCGAAACTACATCACCTCGACTTGGGGGCTGCATGACATCACGACGATGGAAGAAAAACGCAAGACAAATAAAGAACGTGAAATTTCGACCCGGATCGATGCTCGAACCGGCCCAAAATTCGGGGGCTAGGCATGGTGATTATCATCACCAAACACAAACACGAATTCAAGCACAATGGCCCAACAATCACAAGAACAATAACATCTGAAGACAGCAAGCAGTATGACAAAAGACAATCATCAGTACAGAATACAGCAAGTTCAACAATTACACCCGGCATTCCGGGGGAGCAAACAAGTCAGATGGTAGCGGCGTCAGTAGCAGCAGCAGTGTCGCCGGCTCCAGTGTCCTCAACCGGCCGTGGCGCCGAAGACGGCTCAGCAGGCACCAACTTCGTCAGGTCCACCGCCTCGGCAATCCGCCCTGAGGCCATGACGATCTCCGGACGCAAATCCGCGAGGGACGTTCCCGTGCGAAATCCATCCACTAGCCTGCTCATCTGCACGCCCGGGTACCATGACTTCACCACGGCCAGTGCCATGTCGGTGCCTCCGCGCGCCGCCATCTCCACCTGCTCGTTGATGCCAGCTGGCGCCCCTTCAAGCCGGGCGGACAAATCATGGAGGGCAGCGGGCAAAGGAGCATCCGGCCACAGGTTCTCGAGCACGCCGCCAGCTGCTTCTTTCAATCGATTGAACTCCAGGCCGAATCGGAGAAGACGGGAGACGGCAGTCGGAGCAGACCCGGCAACAGCGCCAGAGGACTCCGGTCGGGAATGAGCCGAGGCAGCATCTCTCTGGATTTGCGCGTCTACCTCGGGATAAAGGTCTGCATTTCAAACCGGTGAGGCCGAGTAGAAGACCCCGAGCAAGAAATCAAGGAGAAAGAGACCTCACTTACCGAGGATCAGTTCGTTCACGCGCTCAACCTCCTTGACCAGGCCGCCCACCAGCTGCTCATGCTCAAGCTCACGCGCCTTGGCCGCTTGGACGATCTGGTCGTTGGCCTCGACGGAATCCTTCAGCAGAATCCTCAGCTCGACCGCATTCTCGCGGAGTGACTCAATCTCGCTCTGTTTCCGCCGCTCAGCTTCCCGCAGTTTCGCCGTTTCCTCGTCCAGCCGGACGACCTCGAGGCGGCGCTCCTCCGACGTCTTTTCCGCCGCCTGGAGATCTGCCTTGGCCAAGGCCAGGGCGGCGTCCCTCTCCTTTAGTTGCCTCTCCAAGCCGGTGCGGGAGGCGGTGTCGCCTGTGGAGATCGGATCATCATCAAGCCAAGACGTGCAAGAAAGAATGTAGAACGACAAGACAGAGGACGTGAGTAAGAAAGAAAACCGAACCTTTGGCCGCCTCAAGCTCTCGCCTGAGCAGAGTCGTCTCCTTGGCCGCCTCAGCAAAACCCTGCTCTATGGAGGAGCGGAGCAACGTTATGTTGGCCAAATTCTCCTTGGCCGTCTGCTCCGCCAGCGCGGCGAGGGGAATCCTCCCCGATGCGTCGGGCCGGGCCGGCACCGGCCCAGAATACGGCGGAGAAGACACCAAGACCGACTGGCGAGGACCAGGGAGCGAAGCCGTCGCCCCCGCAATGGCCTTGTCCTTGGCCGTCTCGGCCACCGACGAGGAAGGAGTGGGGAAGGCGAGGTCTCCGACCCCGGCGCCGGGCCGGAGAACTATCTGGAAGGAGTCCACCGACGCCTCAGCGTCACCTGCCGAAACTGGAGGGTTGGAGTCGACCGCGGGGGGAACGGCGCTTGCCGACACCGGGTCGACCGCTTCCACATCTGCTGTCGCCATCGCCGCCTCTGGAGGCGGATAAGCCGCCTGTGCCACAGGGGTCTCGGTGGCAAGCACCAAGGCCGACTCCACCACCGCGACGGACGCCGTCTCCACTATTGGAAGCGGCGTTCTACAAAACGAAGAAAGCGTCACCACCAAGTACAAGCTGCAAGATTTCTACCACAAGACAAGGACTTACCCGTCGCATGAGCCCAGAGCCCTGGGTGTCCTCCTCTTCAGGCGCTTCGGCGGGGGAGCCGGCGCGTCGTCGGACAGGCGCTTCACGCCTCCGGAGGGCACCTCTCCGCCCTCCGCTGTAACGGCAGGATCGTCAATCGGCCGTTCCGCCCGGGCCGGTACTACTTCAACCTCTGCACCGGCCTCCGCGGTTTTGCCGGCGTCTGAGCCCGCTCCCGCCTTCTCCTCAGCCGCCTTGGCAGCGGCCAGCTGCCTCGCAGCCGCCTGGGCGTCCATCTCCGCCACGATCAAATCCGCCTGCGCCAGCTCCGCGTAAATAGCTTTTTCCATATCTTCAATGACCAAGTCATAACCACAATCAACAGCAAGAGCAGAATTAACCACCTGGACACTAGTTCCACCAGCTGAGGGATTTTGCCCTCTCCGTCCAACCGCCTCCGCCTCCGCCTTCTCCTCGTCCTCCCTTGAGGTCATCAACTGCTCCACCGTCAGACCAGCGTCAGGCGCTCCCAAGGCCGATTCCGCCTGTGTCAGCCGAGCATAAAACTCCTTCTCCAAATCACCCGGATTCAAATCATAAATGAAATCACCACCGGAAGCACGACCAATCACCTCATTGTTGGCCCCACCAGCTGGGACATCCGCCTTCTCCGCCAGTCGGGCGTCGACTTCGGCCCTGATGTCGGCCACAATCGCGTCCGCCTGGGCCTCCGCCGAAGGTTTCCCGGCGGGCATCAAGCCGGCCGTAGTAGGCCGGGACGACGAAGAAGCCAACTTTTTGGCGGGCAGCACGCCCCGCCCCTCGAACGTGCCCCTCCGCTTGCGGGGCACGGTGCTTGCATCAACATCGACGGCCGACTTCGACCGCCTCTCATTCAGGATCCGCCGGGGAAGAACCACTTTCTTCTTCCGCGCCGCCGCCTCCAACTCCTTGGTCCTGCGGGAGGACGTCGCCGGCTTGGAGGCTGGCACGGAAGAGGAACCTTCAGAGTCCGGCTCGGAACCGCTGGAAAGATCTACTACCACGCGCACTACCTCATCAGTTTGCCCGGCGGCGCCAGACTCAGGAGACTTACCGCGAGGCGGCGAGACAAGAGGAGGGATGTCGCGCTCGAGGTCCTCGCCCCGGTCGGCTGCCGGATCGGAGTCGGAGCTGGCGGAGGGGACATGGCTCGTAGCAACGCGGGCGTCGTCGTCATCGTCTCCGCCATCCTCACCAACATCAGCGCCCCCACCAGACGACTCGGTGGTGTCACCGCGCCCATCCGGGCCGGCGCGGGCGCCACCGCCTGATTCATCTTCAACGGCGGCGTCTGTGTCTCCCCCCGCCTGTGCGTCGGCGGAATCCTCCTCCAACAAAGCCGTCAGTGCCTTGGTGAAGGGACCACTAACGTCGGGCTCAAAAACGACTTCAAAATCCTCAACCCTTTGGAGCTCGCAAAGCTGCACGACAGGCCGACTGAGTCAGGCAGCCGCCGGACGAAAGAATTGAAGACGGACAAGAATGCAAGGACTAACCTCAGGGGCACGTTCCGAGCGGGTGAACGGCTCGAACCCGAAATCCCATTCCTCCTCGACCCTGTCGGTGATGAGGCGGGAAGCCCACTTGCGGAGGCCCCTCTGATTCGGCAACTCCAAGCAGGTCCGGCTGGGATCCCGGATGCCGGAGTAGAAGCACATCTTGTGCGGGCGTGCCTGCAGCGGATATATCCGCCTCGACAGCCACGTCAGGGTCAGGTCCCTGGACGTTAGGCCGGCCGCCACCAACACCTTCAGCCGGCTAAACAAGACATTCTCGAGAGCCCCATCCACAGGCGGCTTCCGGAGCCAGGACCTGGACGCCGGCAGCGAGTTGGAGAAGGCCGGAAGGCCGATCCGGTCGGCGTCAGTAAGATTCCGGACGTAGAAGTAGGTACCTTGCCACTTCTTGATGGAATCAGGCAGGTTGATCTTGGGCAGCGGCGTATTCTTCGCGCTAATGGAGACGCCACCACAGTCGCGCTGCTGCCCGGCGGTCGTCTGAGACCGCAGGAAGAAGAACATGCCGAAAATCTCCATACTGGGCCAGATGCCCAAATACGCCTCGCACAGCACGACGAAGCAGGACAGCTGGGTGATGCAATTTGCCCCCAGATGATGGGGCTGCAGCCCGTAGAAGCGCAGGAATTCCGCGAAGAAGGAACTCACCGGGAGCCCCAGTCCCCCGCTCCAAATGTGCGGAAAACACGACGACCTCGTCCTTCTTGGGCGCCGGAGAAACTTCCCCTTCAGGGGGGCGCGGGCTCCCACGTCGCCCGTCATCCCCAAGAACTTCCTCCGACGGAGCTCCCAGAGGAATGCGTCGTCCACGGTGGAGCCCATCCACGCGCCCGAGCTCGCCATGGAAGATCGGTTTCCCGTGGTGAGAGAGGCGAATGCAAGGAAGGCACGAGCAAGAGAGAAGATGGGCAGGAACTGAGGGGCGCAAGAATCGACGAGGAAGACGAAGCGAGAATGGGGAACGGTAACCCCGGCCGTTCCCCCCTTTTTCCACTTTAAAGGCGAGCCGAGCGGAACCGTTCCGCCCGTCGCGCCGCGTGGCGAGCAAACGTGCCGCACTTTCCGCAGACTGATCCCGCGACCAAGCGGTTGCCACAGAGAATCCGGCCCGGTGAAGCCGAGGCGACGTGCGCCAGGCCTCGGGCAGAACACCAACGGCTCCCCAAGGCGGCGGGTCATGGCTGACGTAAGCCACGACCTAAGCCATCAAGCCGGCCACTCCAGACCGCCAAGGTCTACCGGACCCGCACCACGCAGCCGAACAAATCGATGACGACTTCGACGATAGACGGCCAAGATCAGAGATGCCCGCGGGGCTTTCCTCGCATACAGGCTCCAGCTTCACCCGGCTCCGGTTTCAGCCGGCACCGACTCCAACCTCGACATTTCATCCACAACAACCAAGATCAAGGGGAAGATCGAGAAGTCTTCCCAGCAAGCAGGCAAGACTCCACGATCTCGGGGGCTAGTGTCGGGGATATGAACCCCGGATATCCCAAAGAAGCCCATTCCTTCAGTTCTCCACAGGCCGGCTGAACAAAGTGCCGGCTACCTGGTGCCGCCTGGAACCGGCCAGCTGAAGCAGGCCGCCTGCGTCTACCCGGATGCGGACGACCGGCTGGGCTGGAGCCGGACGAACCAACCGACCAGTCCGTACGGGTGGGCCAGGATCACGTAACCGCTCTGTCGGGCATCTCCTGTACAGAATCATGACAACGAACTCCAGCCGGCTCAGAAAGTAGTGATGTCATAGGGGCAAATCTGTAACTTCCCTGTAACCAAAAACCCTAGCCCGCTGCCTATATAAAGCGGGCTAGAGCCTCCTGCGCGGAGAGGTTGGAAAAAGTCAAGGAAGAGGAGAGATAGGCATACGTAGCATCATCTTCAACCTCCAGCCGGCTAGGATCTCCAGCCGGCTACCACCCGAAACAGCTCAAGAGCACCATTGTAGCCCGATTTAGTGATCAAGCAATAAGAACAAGAAGAGCAGGACGTAGGGGTGTTACCTCTGCAAGGAGGGCCCTGAACCTGGGTAACTAGCGTGTGTTTTGCGTGCTTGTTGCCCAATCCCACACGAGCATCCATCGTCGCCTGCCCCACAATCTTTTCCATCTCTGATGGATATGCCGTGCAACCCACCACGACATCCGGGTTAGCATTCCGGAAAGCTTCATTCTGGCGGTTGGCAATAGCCACTAGCTCATTGACTCGGTCCTGCTGCCTACGACGAGCATCTCCGGATAAGTTTGGTAACTCGGCTGCGGCTGCCTCTGCAGCCCTAAGATTCTTGGCGGGGGTGCTGTACTTCGGCTTATCTGCCGACACATGGCTAACAGTTCTACTAGATCTGGCTCTACCATCTCTAGCTATATCGGCATTGAGGTTTCTACCTCGGTTGCGCACCTCATCTATGCGACTAACAGGATTTGCTACCGGAGTAAAACCATGAGCCTTGTTATACTCACGGAGAGAGATGTCAAACTCTTGCCTGACTCGGGCCACCTCTAGAGCCTCCTTGAGTATGTCCTTACGCTGCTGATCCAGCTCTGCCTGAGCCAGAACAGCATTTGCACTCGGAGCCACTGGGGTTGCCAGCTTCTCGATTACGTCCTGAAGAGGACTCGGTGTCACCGGCACACGCAATGTACTGGCCTGCACCGTGCGGTTCTCCGGCCTCTCCAGCGGCGAGCGTGCCGTCCTGGTGGACCTGTTGCTGACCTCGGCCTCTCCAGCTGCGGCTACTCCGGCACCGGTGACCGGAGCAGTCATCATGACCTCTGCACAGCTAGCGGGGCGAGCAGTACGCCGGCCGCGAGCTGCGCAGACTGCGGGAGGATCCGCAGCCACCTGCACCTTTTCGGGAAACCGGCACGGGACCTCGGTGGCGACGTAGATGGTGAGCGAGCCGAACTTGTCGGGGGGCAACCCCCGGATATGGGCAAGATGCCGATATATGGGTTGACTCGGAGTTGACCGGATCACTGAAACCGACATAACTGTACCGGCATACTCAGAGTTGACCGGGTCACGGCTAACCGACATATCTGTATGTCGGCCCATGCAAGTTATATGTCGGATATTTCTCTGTTCTTCTTGTGTGCAGGGAAGGCGAAACCGAGTTACAAGGAATTCGGCATGCCTATGCCGGATAAGGAGGCTTACTCGGGCGGTGGTCAAGGCTCACGTCTTGTCCCTACAATCACGGGGCAGGAGCCGAGCCACTTGCATGATGGGACGAGGCCACTTGACCAGAGTGATTGACCTCCATGCCGCTGACCGAAGCGTTACCAGGGAGCAATGCGCCGGAGGAGATAGATGGGACGTGCCACGGCGCGGTGACGGAAGCGGTCAGAGGACCGGGCGTGGCTATAGTCCGGGCTATGCCAGCACTGACATCAGCCCTAAACTTGTGTCCTGGGCTTCCCTTTATAAGGAGCACCAGGGGCTCCTCTTACGACGACGCTTACACGGATACTTGCCTCACGCATACACGCTTAAGCCTTTACTTCGTAGACAGTAGAGAACCAACAAGCGGCCCCGAGACTCGGTTGAGGCCTAGATCGTGCTGTTCTTCCATCACAGCTCAAGGAGCAAGCTTGTAAATCAGTGATAGTCCATATATATCGATTAGATAGGCAGGAGTAGGGGTGTTATCTCCTCACGAGAGCCCCGAACCTGGGTAAAACCATGTGTGTTGTGTTCTTTGTGTGCGTGCGTGTTCGTGCACGCAAGCCCTCCCCGGTACCTCCAGCGTCCAATCGGCCCCACATCAAGCCTATATGGCATCTGTCCGTGCACCACCACGACAGAACTCGATGAGGCACCCATTCCGGGGTAGGGCCTGCTGCCGAAACAGCCGGCGTTGTCGACGACGACGTTGAGCATGCCGAATCTGTGGACAAGGCCACTAAGCACGCGCTCGCCCGACGCGATGAAGGAGCCCGTCCGGATGAACACACCAGCCAGCGCCGCTGCTGGCCCCACGGTGGGCGTCAACTGTCGTGGTGGTACACAAACAGATGCCATAGGTAGGCTTATCTTGGGGCCGATGGACGCTGGAGGTACCGGGAGGGTAGGTGCGTGTAGAGATGCACACGGAAAGACACGAACACACACCGATTTACCCAGGTTCAGGGCTCTCGTGAGGAGATAAAACCCCTACTCCTGCTTGTCTGATCTATATATGATGGATTACACTTGAGCTACACAACGCTCCTTGAGCTGTATGGAAAAACTAAGAACTGAGGGCACTAAACCGAGTCTCGGAGTGACTCTAGTGTTCTACGGAGCAGTGTTCCGAGTCTGGTGAGGCGTGGTCTCAGCGGTCGTTGTAAAAGGAACCCCTGGTGCTCCTTATATAGGGAAACCCAGGGCACAAGTTAGGGCTGACGTTCGTGTTGGCGCAGGCAGCACTGTGGCCACGCCTGGGCCTCTGACTGCTTCCGTCATGCCCGCGTGGCATGTCTAATCCATAAACCCCTGTGCACTGCTCCATGGTACTGCATCGGTCAGCAGCATGGAGGCCTGACTCCCCATACCGTGACCACCGAGTCAAGGAGTAGGCAGCACGTCCCATCGTGCCAGTGGCAGGACGCCTGCCCCGTGATTGTAGGGACAAGACGTGAGCCTTGACTGCTCTCCGAGATAGACTCCTGACTCGGTTTCTCCTTTCCTGCACACAAGAAGAACAAAGAAGGATCCGACACACAACTTGTATGGTCCGACATACGGGTATGTCGGTTTAACCTTAACCCGGTCGACTTCCAGTATGCCGGTATGGTATGTCGGTTATTGTTGACCCGGTCAACTCCGGGTCTACTTGTACCTCATCCTCTTGACCCCATCCGGGGGGGTTGCCCCCTGACAGGTGGCACCATCGTCATCCGCGGCATGGTCTCAGACGCTCTGTACGCTGCGCAAGCGGCCTACAAGGCTGCCACAGTGGCGTCCCCCGTTGACGAGGATGAGGAACCCCTCCCGAGCCCCCCCGCGAAGAATAAGCAGCTGTTCTCTCAGGAGAAGGCCGCGACGAAGCAGGTGCCTCTCGAAGCAAACCCCGACAAGATCAGGGCCATAGAAGAGATGCAGCCTCCTCGTCGCCTCAAGGACATGCAACACTTAGCGGGATGTATGGCCAGCCTTGGCCGGTTCATCTCCAAGTTCGGCGAGAGGGCGCTGCCATTTTTTAAGATCATGAAGAGGTCTGGTCCTTTCAAGTGGACCCCTGAAGCGGCAAAGGCCTTCGAGGACCTGAAGAAGTATCTAGCGAGCCCACCCATCATGGTAGCCCCACGCCCTCGCGAGCCTCTGAAGCTGTATCTTGCAGCCACTCCTCAGACGGCAAGCGCGGTCTTGGTGGCTGAAAGGGAAGAGCCAGTCCTCGCCAAGCAGAGCTCCGCCTCGCCAAGCCCAGAACTCCACGACAAGGAAGCAGCCTCATCAAGCCTCCAGCCTCATGCCGAGCCTCTACAAGTGGGGCCTCAAGAGAACCTCGACAAGGACTCCACCGAGCCTCGAGAGGAGCCAACCGCTGCCACGTCAACAAGCACCCTCGTCGAGCATCCTATGTACTTCGTCAGCACAGTGTTGTGGGACGCTCGCGAGCGCTACACCATGCAGCAGAAGCTCCTTTTCTCGGTCCTCAGCACCTCCAGGAAGCTGCACCACTACTTCCAGGGTCACCCCATCAAGGTGGTCACCTCGTACCCCCTGGAGCAAGTCCTACGCAACCCAAACGCAACAGATAGCATCGCAAGCTGGGCATTGAGCTGTAACCCTTCGAGCTGGAGTTTGACACCACAAGGGTCATCAAGGGCAGGGCGCTGGCTGATTTCATGGATGAATGGACGGACACGCGTGAGGAAGAGCCTCAAGGGGAAGAAGCTACAGCCTCAGGAGGGACGGAGCCCAGCTACTGGACCATGCACTTTGACGGCACCTTCGCGGCCCGGAGTGCAGGGGCTGGTGCTGTCCTGACCTCACCAATAGGCGACAAGCTCTACTACGCCGTCCAGTTTTGCTTTAAGGACAGCGACAAGGTCTCCAACAACATTGCTGAATACGAATGCCTCCTCGCTGGGCTCAGAGCTGCCATTGCCCTCGGCATCAAGCGCATCCTCATCAAGGGCGACTCTCAGCTCCTCGTCAACTTCTCCAACAAGATCTACATGTCTAAGGACACCTACATGTAGCCTACCTTGAAGAGGTACGCAAACTCGAGAAGCACTTCAGGGCATGGAGCTCAAGCATATCCCGCGAGGGGAAAACCAAGAAGCAGATGAACTCGCCAGGCGAGCGGCAAGAAGGGAAGCCCAGAAGCATGGAGTGTTCGAGGAGTGACTCGCCAGGTCCTTGGTCAAGCAACCAGCGGTCAACATGAGCATCAAACTGCGGGCTGCCCTCAGGCGATCGCCTGCTGATGACCCTGGTACGCCAAGACATTGGTTGGATCGACGAGATCAAGAGCTACTTGCAAGATCGAGTCCTTCCCGAAGAAGATGCAGAGGCCGAGAGGGTTGCTCGCCAGGCCAAGTCCTACTGCCTCCACGACGGAGACCTGTACCGTAAGCGCCCCAATGGGGTTGCGTTGCAGTGCGTCCCTATCGAGGAGGCTGCCAGCTCATCAACGGCATCCACAGCAGAGAGTGCGGCCACCATTCATCCTCACGCACCCTCGCAGGCAAGATCTTCTGGAGTGGCTTCTACTGGCCTTCAGTGCTTCAAGATGCAGCCGCAATCGTCCAGTCCTACGACGCCTACCAATTCCACGCCAAGCAAATTCACCAGCCTGCGCAAGGACTCCAAACTATCCCGCTCTCCTGGCCGTTCGCGGTCTGGGGGCTGGACCTTCTGGGACCTTTCCCGCGAGCGTTCGGGGGCTACCGCTACCTCTACGTCGCCAACAAGTTCACCAAGTGGCCTGAGGTGGAACCCGTGCGCACCATCCCAGCGAAATCAGCGGTAAAGTTCATCAGGAGCTTGGTCTGCCGCTTTGGTGTGCCCAACCGCATCATCACCGACAACGGCTCGCAATTCATCAGCGGCGCCTTCAAGTCCTACTACGGAAGCCTCAACGCCCAAATCTGCTACGCCTCGGTGGCTCACCCACGAAGCAACGGGCAGGCTGAGCGAGCCAACGCCGAGGTGCTTCAACCGCCTCAAGGCCAGCGGCAAGCACAGGATCGATGAGCTCCCCTCGGTGCTCTGGTCCATCCGCACAACGCCAACGAAGCCCACTGGCGAGACGCCGTTCTCCCTCGTCTATGGCGCTGAAGCTGTTCTCCCCAGCGAGATCACCCACGGCTATCCACGAGTCTTGGCCTTCAAGGAGGCTGAGCTGGACGAACTCCGCAACGATGACCTACTGCTGCTCGAGGGGCTCCGCCGCAATGCGGCCCTAAGAGCGGCAAGGTACCAGCAAGACCTCTGTCGCTACCACAGCCGCCACATCCGCCCGCGCACTCTCAAAGCAGGAGACCTTGTCCTGAGGAGAATCCTCTCCCAGGGCAGGCCTCCACAAGCTCTCGCCAATGTGGGAAGGACCCTACAGGGTCGTGCACATCGCCAGGCCTGGCTCCGCGCGACTCGAGACGGAGGACGGCATTCCTGTCGCCAAACCCTGGAACATCTAGCACCTGCGCAAGTTCTACCCCTGATCGTCCTCGACGAGCAACTTTTTGCGTCAAGGGAGAGCTTCGCGCCATCATCCTCCACGAGGAAAATATTTGAGCTCCCCTCTCTACTATACGTTGTCGCGGGCCATTCGAGAAGACTCTCAAGCCACCACGCCTCGGCAAGGTGACTTCTTCAAGCACCATGCCTTGGCGAGCTGGATCCCCATGCCCAGACATGGTGGACCACAGGCTCTATGAAGCCACCCCCGCATAGGGGGCCCCTCTGATCTCTCTCTACATGTGTCGCCTCGGCGTCGCCTCGGGCCGCCAGAGTCTCAGTCACTCCATGTGGAACCCCATGCCCAGACATGGCGGATTTTGTACTTCTGGCCACGCCAGTGTAATGAACCCTTGTTTCAGGTCACTTTGAACCTTTGCGCTTCGCGCCAGCATATGTTGTTGCTTCGGTAAGCTGTTATATTATTGCATTTCATCCTTGCTCGTATGATCCCTCCTGTGCATCTCGCGAGCGGGGGGCGAGCATGGTGCCTGTGCCTCGGGAGCATCCCAGCAGTGCCTCAAACCCAAGGGATCCGAGCTCTGAACTCACGGGTCAGCTCTCATGTACGTCAACTCCCAAGGAGCTCTGAACTCATGGGCCAGCTTCCGTGCACGTCAACTCACCAAGGACCTTGGTGCCTGTTCTCCTCACGAGACACACATGAAGGAACCTACGAGCGCGCATGAGTTATCTAGCTATGTATTGCTTATGGGTATGCCTATCTATCCAAGCGCAGGAAAGCAGGTTCAAAACAAGCCTCAGGCAACCTCGGGAGGAAAAACGCCTCATCAGGGAACCAACACCCTCTCCAAGGCAAAAACGCCTCGCGAAGCTAAGTTCCAAACACTTGGTTTAAATTTCCGTTCGCTGGTTTTGTCCCTCGAGGCCTCTTTTCTCTCTCCTATGCCTCATGGGCTGCTTGCACGTTAAAGGGGAGCCCCGAGCATCGCGCCTCGGGAGCTCTTACTTCTCGAGGCCTCACGCACCCCCCGGCCTTGTGGAGCCCTGACTCTCACATACGATGCGGCGGTGGTGTAGCGCTAAGAGAGGGTCCTAAGACGTAGAGCGAAAAAGACATGAAGGGGAAAGATAAAAGCCTCCCGAGGGACATTCACAAGCGCATTCAAGTAAAACTTAAACAAGTCTTTACAAGGCTTTACAAGCAAAATACTAAGATAATGTGTGCCCCATGCACATCCAGCCGCAGGAAAGAGCTCAGGCCTTCGGGCCTCCTGAGGTGCCCCGTCGTCCGCAGCGGCACTTTCCTCCTCTTCCGCGGCGTCCTCCTCGCCATCGTCCTCGTCCTCCTCTACCTCGACCTGGTCGAACTTCTTGGTATATGCCTCTGCGGCCTTCCACATCCTGTCGCTCACCGCCGTGCGGCAGCTGAGGTCGACGGGCGCCGTCACGGCCTCGAGGTCGAGGGAAGGCTGAAGCCTCGCGAGGTTGGCGAAGATGCGGCAAGTGGCGAAGACGAGGAGATCTCGACTGTCCTCCACGACGCGTTCGTCGAAGCTCTTCGCGGTCTCTTCAAGCTTCGTGAGGAATCACTCGAAGAAGAACGCCTACCCGGCCTCGTCGTTCGTTCCCCTCTGCGGTGAAGTAGGGGACCTCGGTCCCCAGGCGGACCCACACAGCACGCGCGCGGGGACACCAGGTCATGGAGCATGTGCTGGTGCTGGCGCGACATGGTTCGGGCGATCTGCGCGTTGCGCTGTGCCTCCTCCACGGCGTCTGCAACCGGCCCCACCTGCTGGTGGAGCTCGCTCAGGTCCTTCTCCAAGGCGGCGACCTTCTCTTCTGCGCGAGCCTGAGCGTCCCTGGCGCTCTGAAGGCAGGAGGCCATCTTCTTCTCCCCCTTCTCAAGCCCCTTGATGCGGTTCTGGAGCTCATTGCGCCTCGTCGTGAAGCGCTCATCCGGTTTCTCGGCCTTCTTGTCGAAACTCTTGGAGAGATCTTGGCGGATGAGCTTGATCCTGTCGTCGGCCTCCTCCTGCATTTTCTTCTGCTTCGCCGCAAGGATGGCGTTGGCCTTCTCGAGGCGCTCCGCGTAGGTGGCCTCGTCCTGGCCACCTGACTCTCGCGATCCCGCAGTTCCTCCTCGCGGGTGGCCTGGTCCCTCTCGAGCTGCTGACCTGCTCCTCGCGCCGGCGAAGTTCCTCCGTGGGGGGAGAGCTCTCCCTCGCGTCGCGTCAGCTCCGCTTCGCGCTGTGTCAGCTGCTACCCGTGAGCGTCCAGCCTCTCGCGGAGCTCCTTCAAGCTGTCCTCTACGACTTTGGAGTCCATGATGAATTTTTGCTCTGCGGCCGCAATCTCCTGTTGCTTGGAGGCGGTTTCTGCCTCGAGCGCCTCCCGCGCGGCGTCCAGTTGCTCCATGGTCTCCACCGCCTCCCGCTTCACACTGTCACGGGTCTCCTTGGCGAAGCGCATCGCCTCTTCGCGCGCCGCCCGGGCCGCCGCATCCTGCCGGCGGCATCTCTCCACCCTCAGTAGGCTTCAGAGGCGTTTCCTCCTCCTGCCCTCCGGGGGCAGATTCAGCCCCTCCTGTGGTAGCCGCGCCTGCCGCGGCCTCGGGCTGGTCAGCCCCTCTTATGGAGGCCGCTCCCTCCGGAGGTGGCTCCACGGTGGCCTCTTGGGCCTCCGCCTCATCTGGCCTCTCCGAGGCTCGTGCGGCCTCGGTCGCTGCCTCATCCTCCGCCGCCTCCTGCTATATGGGAGGAGTAACCACACGCCGCGGCTCGTCAACCGTAGGCATCGCCACAGTGGAGCCGGCAGTCTCCCGAAGCTTGCGGAGCCGTCACCTCTTCGGCGCCGCGAGGTTGCTAAAAATAAAGACAAACAGAAGATCCTTCAGGAGGGTATTCGAAAGCCAAATCCTAAAGGAAAGAAGAAGGACCAGGTCTTACTCGTCAGCCATCTTCCACACCCTCTTCTTCACCTTCGGCGGCTGGGGACTGTTTGCTCTGGCTCCTTCTCGAGGTGCTCCTGCCTCCTCGCGAGGAGCGCCCCTCGCGGCCACGGCGTCCCTGTCGTGGGCGGACTTGGAGCGGGGCCCGCGGCACCCTCCCTTGCCGCCGCTCTCCTCCTCCTCCTCCGCGGTGCATCGGGAGGGAGCTCCGCGAGAGGGATCCTCGTCGCTGCTGGAGGAAATCACCTGGAGGTCCCCTTCAGGCGGTACGCTCCTTGAGGAGCTAGCGAAGCCTCCCGAGGGGTCAGGGTCTCCCGAGGCCTCGCCCTCGCCAGAGTCCTCCGCCTCGTCCAGTTCCGACGACTCATCCATCTGCTCCGGCTCCGCCGCCCACGGGTTGCTGCGGGGCCCGCGGTGTCCTTCGGGCACGATGCCCCATTCATCGAATATGGGCAGGCTCCTGCGGTGCTCGTGCACCTTCTCTTCCCCAAAGGTGAAGAGCGGTCGGGCCTCGTCGGCGGCTGGGGCTGGGATGGCCGCCGAAGTGAAGAGGGTCCCTATGACCTTGTCCAATACCTCCGGAGTGAAGCTGTCCATGCACAGGCGCATCCCATCCTCCGGGCCTGTGTACATCCACATCGGCTCTGAATGCCACTGGGGGGGCGATGCGGCGCCTCGTGAAGTCCTTTGCCACCATCTGGCCGGTGAGTTCGGCATCGCGGAGCCCCCGCAGGCACTCGCACACCGCGTCAAGCTTCGGACCCTCGAAGCCCTCGCTCGCCTAGCGCGCCCACTTCTTCGGGGGCGCCACGGGCATATCCAGGAGATGGTTCTTCACCTTGGTGTCGACGAAGAACCACCGCTAGCGGAAGTCCTCCACCTTCTTCGTCACCTTGGTGATGGCATTCTCACCGCTCCACGCGATGGGGATGTAGTTCTTGCTCCTGGCGTCGGCAATGCGGAAGGAGACGCATCCGGTCCACTCGTTCTGTGCGGAGGACCGGAGTGCGTAGAAGCTGCGGAAGAGCTCCACAGAAGGACGGACACCGATGTAGGCCTCGCAGAGGTAGGCGAAGATGGAGATGATGAGGATGGAATTGGGATGAAGATGGAGGAGTTGGATCTGGTATGTCTCCAAAACCGCCATGAGGAAGTCGGAGAAAGGAGGAACGAGACCGGCGAAGAGAGTGTGAAGGAAGATTGTCGGGGGGCAGCCCTCGAGTAGGGTCAATATGGTGAAATGAGCTTGGACTCGGAGTTGACCGAGTCAATGATAAACCGACATATCACACAGGTTCATCCGGGGTCAACCGGATGATAGCTTACCGACATAGCCTTATGTCGGATCCTGCATAATATATGTCGGAATCCTCTTTGTTGTTCTTATGTGCAGGAAAGAGTAAACCGAGTAAAGAGCACGGGCCATGCCTATGCCGGGTGAAGGTTATCCCGGGCGGTGGACCAAGCTCCTTGAGACACGGAGCGAGATAAGGGCGGCGATGTGCTGCAAGTGGACGGCGTGCCAAGCCTCGGCCATGCCTCTGACACGGGCGGCACGGTACAGTGGCGCTAGGCCTAGGCGTGGGCGTGCTGTCTCATGCAGAGGGGACCGTGGCGACCAGCGCTGCCACGGTCTGGGCATGGTACAGCGGCGCCCGTGTCGGGCGGCAGACAAGTGGTATGGCGACAGTAGCTCTATGTTACACTGTAACCCTGGGTTTTCCTATATAAGGGGTACCAGGGGCTCCTCTTACGATGACGAACGACACTTCATTTGAGCGTAGACGCTGGACAAATTCTTAGTCTGTCTTTGAGAGCTAGAGGAGAGCCAGAGAGCCCACCTGAGACTTGGTAGAGGCTTTGGAGCTCATAGTCTTCCACTCAGCTCAAGGAGCAAGCTTGTAATCAGTTGTAATCCACATATATCAATCAGACAGGCAGGAGTAGGGGTGTTATCTCCTCACGAGAGCCCCGAACCTGGGTAAAATCGTGTGCGTGTGTGTGAGTGTTTGAGTGTTCGTGTCTGTATGTCTTGCGTGCAAGCCCTCCCCGGTTGCCTCCAGCGTCCAATCGGCCCCACATCAAGCCTATATGGCATCTGTCCGTGCACCACCACGACAAAGATGGGGTAGTACCCCTCGCGAAGCTTGCTGCTGCCGGCCGGCTTCATGCTTGTGGCGCCATGCTCGTTGGTCTTCACGGCCGCCAGGTGGCGAACCTTGTCAATCCCCGCCGAGTTGATGCGGGACCCCCGTAGCGCCTCCTTGGGTTCAGCACTCCACGACGCCACCGCAGGCTTGCCAGCCTGCATCGGAGCCTTGTCCTTCTTGGGAGCGGCTGCTCTCTTGGGCGCCATGGTCGCAGAAGAGAAGAAGATCTTGGAGGTGCTGCGCTCTGGGAAGAAGGAGGCATTTGGGGGAAGTGTGCGGCGAAGTAATGGGCGAAGTGATGGGCGCCATCATCGCGCGCAGGCTTTATCGACCAGTTACCAAGGGCGTGGCGGGCCCTACCGGGTCGCCCGTTGGAGCCGAGGAGATCGTGGCTTCGGGCGCAACCGCTGCGCCCCACGTATCATGGCCCAGGCAGGCATCGTTGGGCCCCCGACGCTTCGCCTGCATCCGTGGACTTCGGCGTGCCCATCGTGGGCCCGGGGGCTACTGTCGGCAAAATGGAAACCATGGTACCACGGGCCGGCCTGCCAGGGCCCACGACACTCTTCAGAAGATTTCGCTAAGGACCAGGCTCTCCAAGCCTGGCGAGCCTCGCGAGGGTTTTCCCCTCGCGAGGGACCTCTCCTCGAGAGGGCATCTCGGATGCTACCTTCGATTCTGCCAAGGATCAAGCCAAAAGGCTCGGCGAGGCCTCCAGCCTCGCGGGGTTCCTTCCCCACGAAGCAAGCTCTGTCTCTACGACAGAGCGCACATGGGCTCTGCGCCCTCCGCAGAGTCACGGGCGCGCCTATGTGCGGTGACGACAGCGCCACAGTTGCCACTCTCGTGTATAAAGCAGTCAACAAGGCTGCATCAAGCAAAGGAGCTACAAGAATTGCCATTTCGGTGATAAGGAGACCATCTGCCACTACACTCCAAGGGCGACGTCACCGTGGGGCGCATCCCGAGCCCCAGCAGCGCCAGCCCACCGTCCTGGCTGGATGGTGGCTTTTCCAGCTTTGGTGACGCCGCTCCCTGCCATGGACCGCGTCCATGGACGCTCCCTTTATCGTGCACCCGACCTCCTCCTTCGTCGCCATGTGGTAATCCTTCCCGCCAAGATATTTGGGGGAAGAGGTCCAGGACACCTATAAAAGGAGGGGGAGCACGTTTAGGCAAAGGGGGTTGGAAGGTTGGAGTGTTGGAGAGTTTAGAGAGAGAGATAAGGAGAAGGAGCCAAGATCTGAGATCCGAAGCTCCAGTGCTGTTCTAGCGATAGCCATTGTTAGCCACCTCGAGCTCCCGAAGCTCTCCTTGTACTGTAACCTTTACAAGCAGTGCAATACAACCAAGGCAGGACGTAGGGGTTTTACCTCTCCAAGAGGGCCCTGAACCTGGGTAACATCGTGTGTTCATCTCTGCACTGCCGTCCCACAGCGATCTCGACGAGCGCCATCGCCGAGGCATGTTGAGGGTTGTTTGATTCCGTGTTCAGCCCCTTAATCGATTCCTTACCTAGTGAGAAACATCCAGTTCCTGGGATAGTTCTCCGACAAATTGCTGCAAAGGATCATTAGGAGCAACAAAAATAGCAGCAAGTTTTTCAATTTTACAGTCCTCATTAGGCAATTCTTTTTTATGACGTTGTTTAGAAAATTTGGAAAATTTAAACTCATAACTTTCACCGTCAAATTTAGTATAAACCTTTTCCTTTTTGCAATCTATAACAGCACAGCAAGTATTTAAGAAAGGCCTACCTACTATAATTGGACAAGAATTGTCTGCTACTGAACCAAGTACTAGAAAATTAGCAGGGTATTTAGTCTTAAAACATAAAACTTCAACATCTCTAACAATTCCCACCGGAGAGATAGTATCTCTATTAGCGAGCTGAATAACCACATCAATATCTTCAATTTCGCAAGTCCCAATTTCATGCATTACTTCTTGATATAGAGAAAAAGGTATTGCACTGGAACTAGCACCAATATCACACAAACCATAATAGCAATGATCACCAATTTTCGCAGATATAACAGGATCACCAACCTTTTTTAACTTTAACTTTAAGAGGTCTAACAATGTTAGAAGCATCCACACAAAAGACTATATGGCCTCCTTCTACATTTCCCCTGTTAAATTTTTAACTATAGCTACTGAAGATTGAACTTTTAGTTGTTCATCATGCTCTTTAGCTTTCTTTCCACTTTTCTAAACAACTTTGGTAATCACAGCATGTTCTTTTACTCTAACAGGAAAAGGCAATTTCTCAACATATTAAACAGGAAAAATAGGATCAGGAGTGTAAACCTGTATTGCATTTTCTGGAATAGGAGTAATTTCGATTTCTTTAATTGGTTCATGGAATTTGTTCCATTTTTGCTTAGGAATATCAATGTAAGAGGCAAAAGCATTAAAGAGATCAACAATGATTTGAGAATCAAGACCATATTTAGCACTAAACTCATGGAAATCAGGAGTTTCACCAAAAGATTTAATGCATTCATAATCACAAATTATACCTGATTCATTACCTTTATCTATTTCCAAATCTTCAGTATTGCGTTGAATTCTCTCAAGAAGATCCCATTTATAATCAATCTTCTTATTTGTGAAAGATCCAGCAGATGAAGCATCAAGCAAGTCCTTGTCATGACGAGAAAGTCTTGCATAAAAATTAGTAATTATAATGCTTCTGGGGATATCATGAATAGGGCACTTAAGCATTAAAGCTTTCAATCTCCCCCAAGCTTGACCAATACTTTCTCCTTTCCGAGGCCAGAAGTTATAAATAAAATTCCTGTCTTGGTGAATTCATGCAGAGGATAAAATTTAGCATAAAAGAGAGGCACTATTTTATCCCAATCCAATAGATGAGAATCATCCAATAGCCTATACCACTCCATAGATTTGTCTTTCAATGACACTGAGAATAATTTCCGCATGATTACTTCTATAGAAACACCTGCAATCTTAAACAAACCACATATTTCTCTCATAAATAGCAAGTGATAACAAAGATGAACAGTTCCGTCTCCTGCATAACAGTTAACGGTTACTCATAACACGATCAACAATTCCCGTAGGTATTTTAAATGGAACATTTTCAATGGGTGGAGGACCTCTTGCTGCCACAAGAGCAGCGGAGAGGGTGTCTCCAAATGTCGATTCAAATTCAGAAGGTTCCATAATGAAGTAGAGCAACAGGTAAAAATAAAACAGCACTTGCAGTAAAAGTGTTCCTTACCAATAGCGCTTTACTCCCCAGCAACAACGCCAGAAAATAGTCTTGATGACCCACAAGTATAGGGGATCTATTGCAGTACTTTCGATAAATAAGAGTGTCGAACCCAACAAGGAGCAGAAGGTGTTGTCTTGTAGATTCATGCAAGGTTTCACTGCAAACACTAACAGACAAATTTTTTATGGGTTTTTATAGTAACAAATAAATAAAGTGCGAGTAAATAAAAGAGGGCAATAATTATTGCAGCAAGTGGCCCAATCCTTTTTTAGAACAAAGGACAAGTCGGTGATTCTACTTATGATGGCTAAACGCTCCTGAGGACACATGGGAGTTATGTCAAGTCACTTTCGCTTCATATCGCTGCTTAATGTTTAATATTTTGCTAAGTGTTGTGTGGGTGAACCTATGCTAATGAACCGCCCTTACTTGGACTAGAACACACTTGTGATTACACTTCCCTACAAGCATCAGCAAATGCAATGAAGTATTTAAGAATTAACTAACCACAACCTTAAACTCTGAGATCCTACGCTCCCTCATTCACTAGTTTACCGGCGGGGGTTTAGGTTTCTGTCATTCCTGCAACCACCTCACAAGCAAACTAAATACACGATGCATTCCCCTAGGCCCATAAAGGTGAAGTGTCATGTAGTCGACGTTCACACAACACCACTAGAAGAATAGCACCACAACTTAAATATCAAACCATTAAATATTACTCAGCATAATTCAACTACTTGCAACGAGACTTCCCATGTCCTCAAGAACTAAATGAACTACTCACAAGACATCATATGGATCATTATCAGAGGTGATGAATGGATGAATAACAATATGTTCATAAAAGTATTTCACCGATAAAACTCAATAGCCTCAACTACACGAGGCAATCAACACCAGAAAAGTGATCCCAATGAACTACAATAAGTATAACCCTAGATGCAACAGCGGAACGGAGTGGAGCTGTGGGGATGATGGTGCTGTCGGTGAGGATGGTGTTGATGATGATTGCTAGCGTGTTGAATGATGCGTTGGGTGGTGCCCCAAGCGAAGGTGTGGATGTAGCAAGTAGCAGTTTTCCGTTACTAACGAACCGAGGTTTATCGAACTAGTAGGACTTTGAAATCAACAACAAAGTGAATGTCTAAGATCTCTGACGCTTAATCTTCAACAGACGTGGACCTGCACACACTCAACCAAAATACTTTGCCCCCAATGGCGGAAAGGTTGTCAATCTTTCCGGTCTCACAGAAAACAAAGCGGTTAATTGTATAGTGAAATAGATGAAAATATGAAAATGGACCAGTGGAGTAATGATGATGAAAAGTGATGAATAAAGATTGCAATTAATGTAAAAAGATGGACCGGGGGCCATGGGTTCACTAGTGGAGTCTCTCAAGTAAATAAAACACTCATATGATGGGTAAACAAATTACAGCTGGACAATTGACAAGATTATAACACAAACTTAATCTAGCTATGACAAAGAGAAAATGATAATATTTATGTAGGCATCACGACAATGAACAAAGACCGTTGAGTCCAACTGCATCTTTGTCTAAAAAGTCCATCGTGGGATCGCTATCCAGCCTGTCACCCAACGGTATTAAGTTGCAAGCAACAGACAATTGCATTAAGTAAAGCGCATGAAGTAAGCAATACTACAAAGAGACATTAACACCGCTGTTTTACCCTTAGTCGCAACAGCACACCCTCGCCCTTAGACGTTTCTGTCACTCGTGCCCAAGAACAAAAGGGGGCATGAACCCACTATCTAGCATAAATACTCCCTCTTGGAGATACACAAAATCACTTGGCCAAAGTAACTACGCACATCGGAGAGCATGCAAGAACATAAATCAACATATAAGAATCATGCACAATCTGATCATAACTTCATAATCCATCAGATCCCAGCAAACACATCACATATCATTACAATAGTCGATCTTGATTATGTTAGGCAGCTCACAAGATCATAAGACATGAAGCACAAGAGAGAGAGACTACCATATAGCTACTGCCATGGACCCATGGTCCAAAGTGGGACTACTCACAAATCATCCCAGAGGAAGGCATGGCGATGAAGAGCCCTCCGGGATCGATCTCCCCTCCGGCAGGGTGCCGGAATCAGCTTCAGAATGACCCCCGAACTAGGGTTTACAGTGACAGTGTGTCGGGCTGACTTCTCTGGAAAATAATGCCCGCCTCGACGTTTTTAGGTTTAATGGGATTTTATAGGCGTCGGAGGGGGGTGAGGGGGGTGCCCCACGGGTAGGGGTGGGTCCCACCCGCGGGTGGCCCTGGGGCTACGGCAGGGGGCTGCCCCTGGCCTGTGGGTGCCCTCCCAGGCTCCCCTTTGTCAGGCCGGGCGTTCAGGATTTCCCGAATTTTTGGGACGGGAAATTCGGGAAAAAAAATATTTCGGGTTTTAGAGAATGAATCCCGAAAATTACTCAAAATATCTGTTTCCCGAAAATTCGGGTTCCTGAAATTTTGGGATCGAGATCGGGAAATCCTGAACATCCCGAATTGAGCAAATTGACTGGAATCTGCGGGGCAGGCGTCGGTGCACTAGGGGCTGGCTTCCTGGGAGGTACGGCATGGCGGCAGCTAGATGTGGGGTCGCGCGGTGGAGGTGCCATGGATCCGGCGGCGGGCGCTATGGGCTGGCCGCCTCAGGAGGTAGGACACGGCGGCAGCTAGATGTGGGGTCGCGGCGGTGGAGGCGCCATGGATTCCGGCGGCGGGCGCTGGAGCAGGTGTAGGAGGACGGGAGCGCGGGGTCGTGGCGGTGGCGGAGGTCCTTGCGCACGCTGGGAGAGCCATTTCGAGCAACAGCGGCCGTCGTGCGGCATGGAAGGATAGCGGCGGGATCGCTCGAGGCATGCGGGTGCGGGGTCAGGCTGAGTGTAGCGCGTGGCTCTGGGGTCGGGCTGCGGGGCTTGGCACACAGGACGGGGTGCGAGGTGCGAAGGTGCTAGTTACCTAGGATTACGAAAGGAGGAGAGATTGTTGCGCTTGCTGTTTTGCTGGGCCTGGCCGCTTGGCCTTTCTGTATTTCGGGATTTTCGGGCTATTCAGGAAATGAGAGTTAAATCCCGAATTTCCCAAATAAATTTCGGGATTCCAGAACTGATTCCCGAGAAAGCGATCGGGATTTTTGGGTTCGGGAAATTCGGGATCGGGATCGGGAAATTCGGGATTCGAGTTCGGGAATCGGGAAATATGCCCACCCTGACCCCTTTGGTGTCCTGGTGCCTTCCGTCGAGTAAAAATTCCCCATAAATTTTTGTCCAGTTCCGAGAATATTTCCAGAAGTAAATTTTCTGAAATACAAAAGCAGCAAAAACAGGAAACTTGCACTAGGCATTGATACGTGTCAAACGTATTAATAATTTTTGATTGATCCATACTAGTTTTGTGATGTTGTCACATGTTTCTACCATCTTATTATATCATTTTGAGGCATTTTATTAAACTAACCTATTGACAAGATGCCCAGTGCCAGTTCCATGTTTTTGTCATGTTTTTGTTGCAGAAAGTTACTTCTGGAAATATTCTTGAAATTGGACGAAAATTTACGGAGATTTTTTATTGAGGAAATAAGGACCGTAGCCAGAAAGGCGACCCCGGGAGGGATTCACAGGCCAGGTGAAAGAACAAGCTATGCCCGGATGTCGCCTAGAGGGGGGGTGAATAGGCGATTAAAATGTTTTCTACTTAGGGGCTAGATAATTGCGGAATAAAACTATGTGTTTAAATTAACAAGCCAACAACCTAATTACTAGGCTCACCTATGTGCACCAACAACTTATGCTAAGCAAAGCAAGCAACAAGGTGATAGCAAGAAATGAACTTCAAGCACGAAGGCTATCACAATATAAATTGCATAAGTAAAAGCTCGGGTATAGAAATAACCGAGGCACGCGGAGACGAGGATGTATTCCCGAGTTCCTCCTTGTTAAGGGAGTACGTCTCGTTGGAGTGGTGTGAGCTCGCCACAAGAGGCCTACTCAAGATGCCACAAAGGCCTCACCCTATTCTCCGATGAACCTCACCCAAGGGATTGGTTCACCTTCCACTATCGGAATCCTTCGAGGTGGATTCCGGAGCCCTTTACAACTTCTCTTGGGGCAAACACCCACAACTCAATTGGGGGCTCCCAAACTCATGCCGAACCTTCACAGCTCGAAGACTTCGCGGCACCTCCAACCGTCTAGGGTACACAATGCACCCAAGAGGCAACAAGCCCTTGGGAACACAATGCACCCAAGAGTAACAAGCTCTTCAACCTTCACTTTCCATGAATCTTCGTGGGGAGAGCAACCCGATGCAACAAATGCAAAAGGCAAGAACACACAAAGTGGTCAAATCCTTCACTCTCAAATTCCATCCAAGCAACAAATGCTTTGGGGGGAATAAGAGAGGAAGAACAAGGGGGAGAACCACAAAAGAACTCCAAGAACTAGATCCACTAGGTTCCCCTCACTTAGAGGAGATTTTGATTGGTGGAATGGTAGATCTAGATCTCCTCTCTTGAATCCCTAAGTCTGGGCAAGAATCATTGGAGGGATTTGGAGAGAGCAAGGTTTTCCAAGGTCAACAAGGGAGGGAGAGAGAGTGAAATTCGTGCAGCCAAAAACCTTAGGGCAAATGGGGAAGAAGGGGGCCTTTTATAGGTCCCCTGAAAAACTAGCCGTTGGAGGCCACTCAGACCGGAGACTCCGGCCTAAGTGCACCGGAGACTCCTGCCTGGGTCGAAGAATCCGGCCTGCCTCCAGACAGCTTCCGAACGAGCAACAGAGGCGCACCACACATGGATCAAAGCAGGAGGGCCGGAGATTCCGGTCATCGAGGGGCCGGAGACTCCGGTGGGACCGGAGACTCCGGACCATCTCCGGTGTCTCTCCGGGCAGACAATAGGGGCGCACCACATTTTGGGGAGAGGCAGGCACACCGGAGACTCCGGTCATCAGGGCCGGAGATTCCGGCCGGACCGGAGACTCCAGGGTTTCTCCGGGGTGCCTCCGGACACAGTCCAGGAGCGCACCACAAAAATCCATTTGGCAGCGAAAAACAGGGGGCCGGAGACTCCGGGTTCAGAGGACCGGAGACTCCGATGTAGATCCATCAGAAAAACTAAAGCCCCATAACTTTTGCAAATGAACTCCGTTTTCTATAATCTTAGACTCGTTCGAATCATCACAATGATCACAACTAGATTATTCAGAGAAACATCATAGTCCGACAAGATATTATAAAACCAAATGGGGAGAGTTTAAAAGCTCTTTTTCGCAAACCGAAAAGCCGTTTCTTTTGCAATTGAAGTCCGAATGAAGCAAAACCAATTTTGTTGGAAAGAGGACGACAAAAGCAACCTTTTAAAATGGAAAAATAGCAAAGGAGATTTTGTAAAGGGTTGGAAAGGTGAAACCTTCCAAAAGGATGAACCGGCAAAATCTCCAATACCGAAGATGCAAATGAAGATGCATAAGAAAACCGTTTTCGGTGAACTTAGCCTTGTCATGACGAGCACGACAAGCACTAAGACCACACCACGATAAGAGTCAAATAAGAACCAACAAAGATGATTTCAAAGATGCAAGGATGCAAAGGGTTGAGCTCTCCACGAACGATACGATCAAGTTACTCGGTCGAGAGCCCCTCTTGATAGTACGACTATCTATCCTATAACCCGGTCTCTCACTAAACAACATGAGACCGGTAAAATAGAAACCCTATCAAGATCATACCTTTGCCTTGCGCATTAATCCACTTGAGGTCAATGAAGACGTTCTTCATCTCCTCAAGACGCACAACCTTCCTCGATTGCGCTTCGCTTGGTGAAGATTCACATGGGTCCCCCATACACCAAGATGGGAGAAGCACCTCTTCGGCATATCTTCACTTGGCCTTTATCTTGATGACGAACACCTTGGCTTTGATCAACAAATGATCTTCTTCCCTAAACCTCGACTCCAACACATGGAGAACAAGCAAGACCTTGACTCCAACAAATGGATACAAGCAAGCTAATGGACACCTACAAATATAGCTCAATACCAATATTAGTCCAGAGATTGTCATTAATTACCAAAACCATGCATGGGGAAACCATGTACTTTCACCAGGGGCGGGTCCCACCCACGGGTCTAAGGGGGGTCGCGGCCGGGGGTGGTCCCTGCCCCTCGGCGACCCCCTCACGACGCCCTTTGGCCTATAAATTATCTCCGACGAAAAAACCCTAACCCCCGAAGAATTTTCCCAAATACGATACAGAGCTCCGCTGCCATCGCCGACAAGTTTCGGGGGTTCAGAAGGTCCTGTTCCGGTACCATGCCGGGACGGGGATCGACCGCCAGAGCCATCTCCATCAACACCGCTGCTTCCCGTGATGAGGAGGGAGTAGTCCCTCACCGGGGCTGAGGCTTATACAAGTAGCTATGTGGTTATCTCTCTCTCGCATGATGTGATCTTCGTTGTGATCATGAGCTTTATTAGTATAGTTGAATACATGATGTTTCCCTATGTGTAATGGATATGATGTTGCTCAAATGGTGTTATCTACTATAATTTGCGGAGTCACCGTTGTGATCACGGTACCATGGTGACGGTGAGGGTGCTGTGTGTGGCTCTATGCATCAAGATTATAAGGATCTTTATCATGAGTTTGTTCTTTATTATTGTTGGAATGAATAGATCATGAGGTTTCTTGATGCTTGTGTTATTGAAGAAAGAGACTATTCAAGAAATAGGTTGTGGTGTTTGTTAGTACTATCTTTGGATGCGGATAGTGACAGCATGAAGTGTTCATAGATGTGGAATATGAACTTTAAGGTGTGCTTTTCGTAGCCCTACGCAATTCTCATCCTATTTGATCCACGAAAGAATGATCTCCGAGTAACGTCTACCATGCATGTGTTTTCGTGGGAACTATCATGTGTTTAATTATGTTAATGATGTTGAGAGTAGTCACTAGTGAAAGTATGAAGCCTAGGCCTTGTTTCCAAGCATTGATACACCGTTTTTAGTCACTTTTGTCACTTGTTTGCTTGCTGCCATTTTTATTACAGAATTACAAAGTCATCTTTTACCATCCATATCACTTGCATTTTACTATCTCTTCGCCGTACTAGTGCACCTATACAATTAGCCATTGTATTAGGTGTGTTGGGGACACAAGAGACTTCTTGTATCTTAATTGCAGGATTGCTTGAGAGAGGATACGGTCAACCTCTTCCTCTCGTGGATTCGATAAACCTTGGGTTACTCACTTAAGGCAAATTTGCTGCTGTCGTACAAACCTCTGTGCTTGGAGGCCCAACAAGTCTACAAGAATAGAAGCATGTAGTAGACATCAGGCATCTTGTCAATAGGTTAGTCTGATAAAATGCATAAAAATGATGTAATATGATAATAGAAACATGTGACAATATCACAAAACTAGCATGGATCAATACAAAATTATAGATACGTTTAACACGTATCAGCATCCCCAAGCTTAACTCCTACTCGTCCTCGAGTAGGTAAGTGATAACAAGATAATTTTTGATGAGACATGCAACCAACACAATCATGATAAAGATAGTAAAGTAAAGCATAGGATGTGAATGAAGTGATACAAAACAATTGTCTATAATTGATAGCAAGAAAGCAATGAATAACCAAGTTGAATTATTCAAGCAAAACCTTTCATAAATAGTACGTTAAAGACATGAAAGCAATGTGATCCACATATTTGATTAATTCTCAAACGTAATAGTTCCATGACAAAAACTTTTGAGAATCAAAACAAAGAAGATGTAAGTTTTAGCAAAAAGCTTCAACTTCCAACGGTAAAGTCAATATAAAGATTCATGTTTAATCTGATGATGCAATATGATCAATGATACCCAGGGTTAATGCTAGATGTTTGCTTTGGTGGAGATAGAAGGAAAAGAAAAACTGACTCAACATTAAAAGTAAAAGAAAGGCCCTTCGCAGAGGGAAGCAGGGATTAGTCATGTGCTAGAGCTTTTTATTTTTCAGAAAACAGAAGTAAAATAATTTTGAGAGATGCATGCTTTCGTCAATGATTTCACAACAGAGAAGCTATCTAGTCCCCCATAACAAGCAAGGCTTTTAGACTTGTGAGACCAGCTGGTTTTTAGAGGAATGAGTACAGTCCTCTTTCTCCTTGGTTTCACCACTGTCCAATGTTTTGAGCTGATTTCTCAGATTTTCATTGCGCGGAGGAGAATGGTGTGTTATATTTATATTTTGCTTAAGATGCTCTTGGGTTGATTCAAGTGAAGACGTAAACCATCGACACCGGGTGAAAGGAGGGAGATGACCTTGCTTGTCACAAGTTATATTAAGCTCTCTACTGCTTCCTCATGAGCTTAAAAATAGAGGCACAAAAAGGAGTATTTTGAATATTTTAAAGATAGCACATTACAAATTTACTTGGAATGGCAAGAAATACCATGCATAGGTAGATATGGTGGACTCAGCTGGCAAGATAGTTTGGCTTTGGGATTTGGATGCACGAGTGAACTCTACACTCAGTACGAATTTTTGGGCTTAGCAAAAGGGGTATTTGAAGCAAACATCTAACATTAACCGGTAACAGAGTAACATAATACATTAGTCAATCATAACCATAAAAGCTCCACACCGTCTCCCTTGTTGACCAAACAATTCTTTTGATGGAAAGATTAGCTTTATGAATTAACAACTACGAAACACCACACAGTTTCAAGCTTTTAATCGTATTTCTTTACTAATCAATTCCACTCAAATAACCAGAAAGTTTAAGCATTCATCTTAATATCTCAAAACAAATGAGAAGTATCAAGTATCCACACAATGATCTACAAGACTATGCAGGCTTTCATTTCATTCCAATATCACATGAATAGTATTTTGTCACTTTGACAATTCAAGCAATTTATCAATAACAACTCTCCAACAAATATAAGTGAAGAACAAGAGAGTTTAACATCAACTACTAGCAGCCCTAAACAAGATAAAAGCTAAAAGAGAGAGCTTACTCGCAAACAAACAGTAGCTAAGAATACTCAACAAGATATAAGCGAAGCAAAGGAGTATTCAAATGAAAAAGCGGAGCGTGTCTCTCTCCCACACAAATAAAGCTAGGATTCGACAAGGATATAACCAGCAAACAAACAAACAAAACTGAAAGTAAAAAGACGCTCCAAGCATAGAACATAATATGTAAAGTGATAAAAACTTAGTTCAAAGAAGACGACCTCATGATAGTCGATGAAGAAGAGGGGATGCCTTGGGCATCCCCAAGCTTTGACGCTTGATGGTTCTTGATATTCAGAGGGGGTGCCATGGGGGCATCCCAAAGCTTGAGCTCTGATGCATCTTCAATTTCTTCATTATCCTCTCCTTTGGAACTTAAAAACTCCCTTCACACAAAACTTCTTATAAACTGATTAGAGGGTTAGTGCTCATAAATTAAAATGCACATGTGTTCAACTCAAGACAAATTGCAAACAACTTTATTGGGAATTAGCTACTGTTCACTAAGCCTCAATGTGGCACTCCTCCCCAAGAGTATCACATTTGACGATAGTAAAGAGACGAATACAAAATAAAAACAGAATCTATCAAAAACTGAACAGTCTGTAAAGATTGAATTTTTCGAGACACTTCTGTAGCTCAAATCAGAAAACTCAAAACTAATGAAAAATAGATTAAAGTATCAGGGCATTAGTGGCCCACGGATTTTGCATTCTGTGGCGCATGGATTTTGCTTCCCGGTGTGCCACAGAATTGCCGCCACTAAAATTTATTTCTGTGCCGCACCTGGGCCATGCGCCACAGAAAAGCCAACATTCTGTGGCGCACCGAGAAGCTGCGCCACAGAATTGCCTCGGCCCATACCAGCATATTAATTGTGTGGCGCACCCACGCTCAGTGCGCCACAGAAATAGATGCGCCACAAAAAATGAAAACCATGCGCCACAAAAATTTAAAACAGAAATACAGAAAAACGTATTTTGCTGTACAAATACAGGTATACAGGATTTATACAGATTTATACAGAAATACAGGTATATTTATCAGGTATATGAAAACAGACAAACACATTAATCACTATGTCATCACACATATATATTACTTAGTGCCCGAGATACATACATATAGTCACAAAGTGCCGAATGTTTACACAACTCATCATGATACAAAAGTTCATCATTTACACACATTATTACAAATGGAGAGGTCACCGCCTAGCTACACTAGGATCAAGTAGAGCGTACATCGGCGACGGTGGTGAGCAAGATCGAGCGGGGAGGATGAGATCATGGATCCTTCTTCTTCGTCGGCGCCGGGAATGGTTTGTAGCCCTCTTTCGTCGTCCACGTCCTGGTGTCCTGCTGAGCCTCTAGGATTTCTTCGATCTCCCTCTTAGGCAACCCTGGAGATGGATTGGGATATATATATATATATTGGTTAATAATATAAATAGAGTATGATTTATTCATGTAAGTGGACAAGTCTATAATAAAGAAAATAAAGAAGCACTTATTGCTACCTCTGACATTGTGTAAGGACCCCCGATGATTAGTGACATCTTCGATGATGATTTGCGATAAATGCATCTGGATGCGATGGAAGTCTTCTCTAAGATCGGCATCGGTGAAATCCCCCGCATATTTGGTCCATTCATGGAGGCTAGATGGCAACTTTGTTTTCTCAGCATCCCGGACAAACCCTTTAAGGTGATGGAGGGCGTAGAAGGCCTCCTTCACGCTGCCAGACTTCTGCTTGATGCAGCAGAACTCGGTCACATGCTTGAACCGGTGTGTGCCGTCATTGCTGAAAACTTCTTGCTTCTTTTCGAAGGGGCCTCCCTTTTTGGCGTAGCCCTCTAGAGCCTCATCGAGAACACCCTTTAGGTTGGTGTAGTCTTTCTTCATATTCAAACTCCCCGAGTCGAGATAAGTGGCAGTGGACCACCTCGGGTTCAGGACGACGAGTGTGCAGTACTTGTTCCTGCTCAACACAATTGAAACGGAATATTGGAAAGGATCAGCAATGGAACAAATCTACAAGAAAGCATAAGTTACGACGGCGGCGAGCGGATGTGTACTTACTCGGGAAAGAAAGGCACAAGAATGTTGTTCTTCCTCTTGTTGGTCAGCATGAACCTCCGGAGGTACTCTGTCGCCTTGGTCCGTGTCGCTGATCCTTCCACCTGCTGGTAGTCACGCATGTAGTAGGGATCCGCTACCACGACGTGCGGGGTATTATTTCTCTTGATCTTCATCGCCATATCGAGCGCGTATAGGCGGACCAAGTTATAGTCCAGCCGTCTAGAGTGAAAGAGATTGAAGATGTCCTCGTACGCTATGAAGAACGGATTCGCGGGGGCATCATGGATGAAGTCCAAGTCCATTGGCACCCTGACCGTGAACACCGGTTAATTTGGCTCCTTGTCTTGAAGAAGGAGGCGCTCTAGCACCAAGACAGATTCATGCAAAGCGTGCATGGGTCCACGTGCGAGGCGGAGCAGCTCCGGAGGCAGTATCGCTTTACCAGCTTCATGAACTCGGGTCAAGCCATCCGCACGGGGTGATACCGTGTCTTCATGGCCCCGAATAGTCTTAGAAGCTGGCTGGCTCGCAGAGGCGCCTGGCCCCCTCTTTCTCTTCCTGTGCTTCTTCTTCATCTCCGGGGATGGTGAGGGTGGTCGGGGTGCGGACTCCGGGAAAACCGTCTTACGTAGTGTACCAGGGCTGAAAATGTTAGACGGTTTACGTAGAGCTTGATCGCCGGCCTCCGGAGGCGTGTCTTGAGATAAACCCTGGAAGTCCAGGTGCTGCGTGCATGTAGTGGGACGAGCAGGTTGATCGCCTTGAGCGCGGAAGGGTTCTTCATCCACCGGAGGCATGTACATGTCCACGCTGGCGCCAGTGTTGATGAAGCCCTCGATGTCGACATCGTCACCATCATCGTCGTTGGCATCAAGTTGAGGTGCATTGGCAGCGCCTTTGGATGGTTGCGGTACAGACGCTCCCAACAGTTTTTGGTGGCGGCTGCTGGTGTCGACGACCGTCGATTCCTTCCGGGTGGCGGTGATGGCTATAGGCTTCGAGGAGGGCCGAACGATCGGGGGCCTCGAGGTTGCGCCGGTGGTGCGCCTTAACCCTAGAAGACCAGTCCCAAGACGAATCTGGGTCTTCGGCCATTTCATCATCCAGCCGGTGCAATCTTTAAGGAACATGTCCTGTTCGGCTCCCGGAGGTTGAATGGGGGGCTGGACGTCGCGAAACTCAGGCACTATCGTAATCAGCCTAACCCTCATAACGTCCTCGTCCATTTTACCGTGGTGCATTTGGCGGGTCATTGGCTGTACGACAGTGCCCTGAGCACAGTCCTTCAACTCGCCGCCGGGCACCACCCTATGCAGTAGTATGCAAGGCATGTCCTGAGTCAAAACATGTTGGGCATCATGAGATGGCAGTCATCATAGGCATAGTTATAGAAGATGCCGCGGACTAACTAATTAGTTACCTGGGTGATGGCGTCGAGCTCGGCAACTGTCGAGACAAGGGCGCCGGTGCCGACGGCCGGCCTATCATTCTCCAGGTGCTCGGTTGCATTATGAAGCACAGCCGCCGCCGGCTGCGGCTCGGTATCTTTCGCGGTAGGGGGCGTCGTTGCGTTGGGCTGTGGGGTCGTCAGGTCCGGCGACACGTTTTGGTTCATGATGGAGTTGCTGCCGCTGACGCTGGGCATGTATATCGGCCCCTGTCGACCAGCCGCATTCCAAGCAGCTAACCCCTCCATCAACCCAGGGGGTAAGAAACTTTTCAGCTTCTCGTCCACTAACCGCTCAACCGTGGTGGAGTCCACTTTTTGATTCTCCAGTGTCTCCACCTTCTTCCTTAGCTCCACAACCTCGGCTTTATCCTTACTCGGCCTCCTCCTCTCCTTTTTTGTCTCGGCGTCCGAGTGGTAGTAGTTGATGAACTTCATGCTCGTACCGAAGCCGGACACATGGCCAGCTGACGTCGGCGGCATCGACTTGTCCCTACCCTTGTAAGCGTTCGTCGCCCTGTTGAAAGTCGTGTCCCACGGCTCCGTCGACCCCTGGGACGACGGGCCGCCGACCTCAGCGTCAGCCTTCAACTCTGCCTCCTGCAGACAAATTAGGCATTAATTTAGATATTTGGCTTCGTTATCGATCTAACTAGATCAATGCAATGGACTTTGAGATATCCGCGGTAATTAAATTCCTTACCAGATACTTCTCGAAATCCTTCACCGCCTCATCGTCGGTAACGAATTCCCCTGTGGTCTTGTCCAGATAGTAGCGGGACCGGACAAAGTACCTCGTCTGCTCATCCGTGATTTTTTCCCACGGGTTCTCTTTTTCGAGACGTGCATACTCGGCATCCTCCTTGTCCCAAATGGGCTTTTTTCCTCGGTAACCACCGCTTCCACAACGGTGGTTACCTATGTTTTGCTCCTGCATGTCCTTCCCCCACTTGGTCCATTTTTTAGCCTCGTCAGTTCTTAAGGACAACTTGAATTCCTCGAACTCTTCTTGGTCGAGCATCGGCTCTTTGGCTTTTATCTCCTCCCAGCTGATACCCTTCTCAATCTTCTGCTTCACCCGGAATTTCCAGCTGCTCAAGGCGGTGCTCATCTTCGTGATGGCTAAACGGTCCACCTTTTTGTTAAACGGCTCCGGGAACGTGTACCGTTGGTGAAGCTTCTGGAGGAGGACGGTTCGCAAAGCCTTATTGGCCGTGCTTCTGATGTCCTTCGTGTTGATGGACACGCTTTCCCGGAGGATGCACCCTAGTTGCATGCTGTACCCTTTGGCAAGGGCCGAAGGCGCCACTGGTAGGCCACCTGGTGTGACCTCGGTGAAATAGTCTGTGACATTGGCGAGCACTTGAGGTGTCCTATCCTTCCTTTCCATTTTCTCCGTGTGGTCGCCGCCATCGGTGGTGGTGGTGTCATCCTCATGGCCGCCACTAGCAGCTCCATCGGTGGTTTCGGCGTCGTCATCCTCCGGGGCGTCTTGCTCATCGTCGGCACGGTCGCCACTAGCAGCTCTGGCGGCGGCCTCCTCCAACTCCTGGGATGCTTCCCAGAACGACTTGTTGGCGTCTCTAGCTATTTCTTCGACGCTCATGATCTTAGAAGGGCCCGCGGACTCCGACATGTTTGCACTTAATTAAAAAGAGGCAAAAAGTTAGTATAACAAATATAAGAAAAAAATCACTTAATTAAGTACTAAGATACCCCGGCCCATGCATTAGTCGCAATGCCCCATATGTCCCTTCTTTAGCAAAGTCATGCCAAAATTCACGAAAAATTTCGGCATGACCTTTGCTAAAAAAGGGACATATGGAGTACCCGAATTTGCCGGAACGGAAGTTAATCGACGTTCCGGCAATCTCAAGGGCCTCTCGGGGTACCTGCAAACATTTAAAAAAGGCCTCCTAGGGCACACATTCAACACATGAAGCACACCACATCCACCACCACCATCACACATATATATGCATTCACCACCACCAGACATACCACCACCACCATCACACATGCATTCACCACCATCACACACATCCACCACCACCACCACCATCTCACCTGAAAACTGAACAAGCGTCGAGGTCCTTGATCACCACCACACAGCAGCTAGCGCTTAGGACACCTGCTAGACATTCAAGTAACATACTGTGAGTTAATTAAGTAGCCAGCAACTAATATTGCAGCCAGCAATTAATTATGCAAAACCTGATAATTATGCAAAATATTGATAGTAAGTGTTGTTTTTCGCACTGAAACATATGCAAATTGTAGTTCATAGTTATCCTTATTGTTATTGCTTAGGCACAGTTTTTTTTTAACTGTAGACACATGATTTGGAGCAACATGAGTAGGGATCATAATGTTTGGTGGCACTGCATTAGCATGATGGTTTTAAATAAAAATGATGTATGCTATCGGCAACCAGACGCACCAGGCAGAACCAACGGCGAACATGCTAAGATAACACAACCAGAAAGGACACAAAATTGGGCAGTATATTTGACAATGCAGCACAAAATATAGTTAGGTTCCACAATATTCACTAACATGCAGTCTAAAACTTACAGGGTGGTGATCACCAAGAATTTTAGAACCACTGTAGTAAGTGAGAAGTGAATTATCTAAAAGAATAGGTAAGGCAAAATCTATCACTTTTGAGTAGGAATTACATATCTGCGAGGATAAATTACTAGACTTGTCGGTTCATTAAACAATTAAGATTTTGTTATTACTCCCTCTATCCCAAAGTATGTGAGAGATGTTGTTACATCCAATATAGATGGATGCTCCAAAGTATCATCATAATATTCAAGGTTCTATATGCACGCGAACAAATATGAATTTACTTAGCGTCGTGTATTTTTAACAGTGATGTTCAACATTTAAAAATGTGTTTGCCAATATATATTCAGACTATGTCATACTTGCTTTACATTGAAAGAATATGCTCGATTAGAGAAACAGAATGGAGCTGCAAATTTGAGGACTTAAGCTGACACTAACATGTTCAAAATGTCTCGATTTGGGCATTTCCACAAGCACCTAGAGTGCATGTTCCATGGAGAGGAGGGAGGAGGAGGAAGATGGCAGGGAGGGAGGAGGGAGGAGGGCGCAGGGCGAGAGGAGGAGGAGGAGGGAGGAGGGAGGAACCTGCGAGGCCAGCCGGGGCGGGCGTCGGGCGTGGACGCGGCGGGCGCGGTGGCGAGTTGCAGAGGACGGGGACGACCGGAGTATCGGCAGCCGGCGGCGGCGAGTTGGAGGCGGGGATGGGCGCGCGTGTCCTTCGGCGGCCGGCGGCGGTCAACGGCGAGCGAGTTGGGGCGCGGCGGCGAGTTGTAGAGGGCGGCGTTGCAGAGTGCGCGTGGTGGTGAAACTGCTAAGTGAGGGAGAGGCGCGGGCGGGCCCCACATGTAAGTGGGGGAAAGGAAATTCTGTGGCGCATGCTTGCTGGCATGCGCCACAGAATATTGAGATTCTGTGGCGCACCCATCCTGGGTGCGCCACAAAAAATTTCATATTCTGTGGCGCATGCCAGCAAGGATGCGCCACAGAATTGTGTGGCCTCATATTTAAAAGAAGCTTTTTGCTGTAATATGACACCAGCACACACACAACCCAGTGGTTTGCTGCACTTTATACTTGGGTGACAGCCAGGTTTGAATCCTGACTGTCCCAATTTTTTTTTCTTTTATTTTTTTGGTTAAATTTAAATATAGAAAACAAACACATTTGTTATTCTTAAAAAAACATTTTTGGTTATATTGAAAGAAAGAACATACACACATTTGAAAGAAATTAAAGACGAATATACACACAATTGTTAGTAGACCACACATATTTTATTCATGGTATATATATATTCTTGTCTCTCACACACACACATGGTATATAATATATAGTAGCTAGACCACACATATTTAGTAGACCATACATATTTAATACACACAAAAAGTCTTATTCGTCTCGGCGGCCGGTTCGAAGCTAGCTTCTCTTCTTTCCCTTCTTCGCGGTTGAATACTTTAGGCCGGGCATCTTGAGATTTCTTCGCGTGAACGGACAACCTTTAGTAGGTAGGGAGGTCTTCCTTTTTTGTTTACTAGTAGTAGGCCTGTTGAAGTACTTGTCGAATTCCTCCTCGATCTTCGGATCGCCGTTCTTGTCCAAGTCTTCCTCGTTGGCATCTCCTTCCATTCCGATGATGCTCCTCTTGCCCCTCCTCACGACAACAAGGCTAGGCTTTGACGGGTCGGTAATGAAGAAGCATTGCTCGACTTGGCTAGCGAGTACCTATGGCTCATTTTTCGCGGAGGCGTTCTTCAATTTGGCATCGGGTATTACCACGGTGGTGAAATACCGGTCTTCTTTGACAACATCCTTGGCCCATCTCACACGGAACATTGCCACCAACTGTCCACAGTAGTTGAGCTCCCATATCTCCTCAATCTTTCCGAAGAATCTTTCCTTGACAGTAGCTTCGTCATCGCCGTAGGATAGCATAGTTACTCCTGAGTTTTGATATTCGCTATTCATGTCCTTTTCCTCGGTGCAGAATCTGTAACCGCTGATGTCGTACGTCTGATAGGTCTTTACGTTGTGCCCGGGGCCCTGTGATAAGGAGAATATGAGTTCTTCATCTTCCATAGCTGGCGGTATGCTCTTTGCTTGAACCAGTTGCCTTTTCTTGAACCAACGCGTGAAGCTGGAGTTGTGCTCTCTGGTTACGTCTCCCTTCTTCCTCGGCCGGCCCAGGTCGATGAAATTATGCTCGATTAAGCTTTTGTGCTCTTCCACCCAAGGTTTGATCAATTGTAAGTGTTGTAGCGTGACCCGGTGAGCCCTGTTGAATGCCGACATGGAGTGAGCGGTAGCCCTCGAGCCTGCCGAGGTGCGTCCTGGTTGGCAGACCAACATCCTGGTTCTGTGCTCAGATAATTCTGGCAGAAGGAGATGCACTCGTAGGTTAGGAAGCCCTTGGCCATGCTTGCATCTGGACGGGACCTGTTGCGAACGTATCATTTCATGACACCGTTCTGCCTTTCGAACGGCATCATGTAGTGCAGGAACGTCGGCCCGAGCTGCCTGATGTCATCAACGACATGGAGAAGGAGATGCACACAGATATCGAAGAATGCGGGCGGGAAGAAAATCTCGAGCTCGCATAGTATCACCACGATCTCTTCCTATAGCCTGTGGAGCTGCCTTACGCCGATCGACTTCCTGTTGATGACGTCGAAAAAGTTGCAAAGGCCAAGCAGCGTATCACGGACGTGCTCGTCCATTAGCCCTCGGATCACAACGGGGAGTATCTGCGTCATCAGCACGTGACAGTCGTGAGACTTCATCCCGCTGAACCTCTTCTTCGTTGCGTCCAGATATCTGCTTATCTTCCCCGCGTAACCATGAGGAAATTTGACTCCTAGGAGGCACCTGAAAAATTTCTCAAGCTCCTCCGGATTCATAGTGAAGCAAGCAGCGGGAAGCACCACCACGTTCTTCTTTACCCTTTTGCGGCGACCTTGATTCCCTTCCGTCTGATCATCATCATCGTCGTCATCACTATCAGGTGCCTGAAGATCTTTCCTTATGCCAAGCCATTTCAGATCGTATCTTGCTTTCGTCCCATCCTTGGTCCTATCGCACATGTTGCAAAGAGTGCCAAGCAGACTCTCGGTAATGTTCTTGGTAATGTGCATTACATCGAGGCTATGGGGCGTGTGGAGTACCTTCCAGTACTCCAAGTCATGGAAAACAGACCTCGCTTTCCATACACCCAGCAGTGGGTCTACCCTCGGTCCCTTCTTTCCCGGCGCAGGGCACTCCTCCCAAATTTTCAAAAGCTCGTCGATTTCTTCGTCGCTCCTCGGGCACGGGGCTCTTTCAAGATCGTCTTTACCATTGAACAAATCACCGTGTTTCCTCCACGGGTGATCCATGCGAAGCCACCTTCGAGCCCCTGGGAACACGGTTTTCGAAGACCCGGGATCCCTTGGTAGCTGGAGATGCGGGGTCTCATCCATGCACCTGACACATGCGCAGAATCCATGGCCTACCTGGGCCGATACATATGAGCAACCAGGATAGTCCTGCACCATCGTGAGCAACGCGGCTCTCATATCGAAATAATCTCCAGTGCAGGCGTCCCACGTACGGACTGGCGTCTCCCACAACCTGGCTAACTCCTCTTTTAACAGCGCGAGATACAGATGTATGTCGGTACATGGTTGTTTCGGCCCCTGAATGAGAATACTCATGTGTATATACCTTTGCTTCGTGCACAGCCACGGGGGAAGGTTGTAAGGCCATACAAACACGGGCCAGGTGCTATGCGTGCTACTCTGGTTGCCGAACGGATTGAGTCCATCGGTGCTCATACCCAGCCTGACGTTCCTTGCGTCGCGCCCGAAATCTTCGAAGGCCATGTCCAATGCTTCCCACTGGCAAGCGTCTGAAGGGTGTGTAAGGATCACGCCCTTCTCCGGATCTTCTTCGGGCTTCTCCCTTTTCGCGTGCCATTGCATGAGCTTTGCTTCCTTAGGGTCCACGAAATACCGCTGCAGACGGGGAATGAGATGAATGTACCATACCACTTTTCGAGGAACATTCTTGTTCCCACTCTTGTACCGTCCTTGGCCGCACACCGGACATGTGGTTCTGTCCTTGTACACGCCCCGATAAATTGCGCAATCATTGATGCAGGCATGGTATCTCTCGTATGGTAGGTCAAGAGGGCACACGACTTTCTTGGCCTCCTCGATACTGCTTGGCAATGTGTTCCCCTCGGGAAGACGATCGTACCAGAATTTCAGGTGCTTACTGAAGCTGACGTCGGTCCATCTATTTTCCTCCTTCATCTGTAGAGCATCAAGCGTTACATGCAAGCGCGTATCCTCGGGCCGGCAATCATGATACAACGGAGTCATCACGTCTTTCTTCATTTGCTCCAGCTTGGCTTTCTCTCTGGCTGCACCTCTGGCATCGCTCGTCTCCTTGAGTAGGAGTTCTTGAACATGAGGGTCCTGCAAGGCCGAAGTTAGCGAGGTCTGCGTGTCCGCGTCTTCTCCACCACCATCTACTCCTTCATCATGACCATGTCCGCCGATATCTCCTTCGTCATGATGATCTTGTCCGCCGGCATCTCCTTCGTCATGATAACCATGTCCGGGAGACTCTTCGTCTTCTTGCCCGCCCTCGTCTTCATGCGCACCATTTGCTGTCGGCGCCTTGTTGAAGCCTATCCAGAAACCGCGCCTGAGCAGGTGTTCCTCCAATTGTCCGGAATCAGGGTTGATCCAGCTCACGAGTTTGCATGTTCGACACAGACATCTTATCTGGCGCCTGTTGCACCGAATCATGTCCGCATTCGCTTCTTCCGTGTATCTACCGATTTGACTGGAGCTCATCTTGATGACCATGGTTGCTATATATAGATAAAGCAGAAATAAGAAACGAGAGTATGTTAAGTAGAACCGCAACATGCACACGCGCGCACACACACACACATGCATGGTCTCCGGAAAAATTTGGCATGACCTCTCCTAAATCTAGGACATATGGGTAGTGCAAAAATTTCCCGAAACGGAAGTTAATCGACATTTCGGCAAACATCCATGCACCACGCCGGCGCAAGCAACAACAAAAAATTTCTTCGCACATGCAAAAATTCACGCACACCACACAAGTTTCATGTACAAGCATCGTCTCGCCATCATGCAAACCGCCCGTCGACAAGCGCTTCACCTACAACCATACACATCTCGGCCACACAAAACATGCATATGCATGTCCATCCAACTATACTCACCTACTAGATTTGTCACCGAGACGTGACCGCGATCGATGAGAGAGAGTGTGCGGTGTTGGAGAGAAAAAGAGATGTATTTGGGAGAGGAGGAGAGTATATATGGAGCCTCCCCCGGCCCCCTCACCAATTACCTATCAAATAAAGTAGGTTTAACTACTTAGAACTAGCTGGATGACCCGCGTATTTACGCGGCTAGATATATTATATTTGGTATTCTATCATTTCGTGAATTATTTTTAGAAGTTGGCAAACCATTAGGTACATACTGAGACATATATCAAAAAAAAACTCTGTCCGACCAATATTCACTATGCGAAGATTTTAACTTAGTCCATTTTTTTGCCAACCCACCTAATTATTGGTCGTATCGTAGTTACGTTTTACATCATTTTAGTTGTATGACAATATTACCCTCATTTTTTGATGCTCGGCGATATAAGATAGTCTAAGTATAAATTTATGTTGATAAGTTTGCTTGTCAATTCTTTTTACCCAATTCAACGCATGCATACTGACAGGCATATTATGTCGATTAATTCTAGCCGCAACTAACTTCCCTAATGACAACGAATTAGCGCATATCACCTCTGACTGCATTTGGAATGAAGTTTTTTTTTACTTCTATTCACATTCTAGTTATAGGATGAATTTTATAAGATATAGCTACCAATTTCATATTCCTTTCGTTCTATTGTTTAGCTGTTTTTTAACTTTACATAGAGTCTGTACGTGTTTGTCCAACATGAGTTTATCTATTTATCATTTGGTTAACCAATATTTTCATATTATGTTTTTCTACATCGGTTATGAGGTAATCATATGCATATGATTAATTATGCCAGCAAATAGTTTAGTGGTATGTGATGCATTCTCCTTAGATGTCCTTACCTTGGATGCTAACATACCAGAATACCCTCTCCGATGTCATGCTAGTCATGGGACTATCTTTAGGTAGTGGAAAACGGTCCTGGTGTTCTCACTACCAGAATTAGTACATCGTTTGCTCTTATGCTCAGTGTAGTCCTTATGGTCTTCATGAAATCTCACGTAAAAGAGATGTTGATGTTCATATTGGATGTCCGAGAGTAGCTAGCCTAGCTAGTTGACCATGCCCAGAACAAAGGTAATTGATGATACTTGAATCATACTCGACGCTCCTCTTTTCAGCCGCTGGTATAACCGGACGGGCAGGTTGATTGCATCGCAGCTCCATGCATGCAGCGAGTTGGCCATGTTGACGCTTCATCAAGTCCAGTTTCAGCCGGCCGATTGTCAGGCACAGTTCCGTCGTTCGGCCGGATATATAATGGAGAGAAGATTTGAAGTCCGCATTTTTTTTTTTTGGACATACATTGAATCGGTCTGTCCTTTTAATAGGCAATTGATATCGGTCTTTTACTGTGCGTACGGGATGCGGACATTGATTCCTTTTTTAAGCGATCCTGATAGTCTACGCCTCCTCGTTTTTTTTTTCTTTTTGTGATTCCACCTCATAATTTCAGTTCGTATCGTTTAAGACGTCCGGGTAATCTAATCCATTGATGTAACGTGACAGATTGCGTATGTCCAAAAGAATATGTGTTTGTACATGTTACGTAAATCATTAAATCCTCACCGTTATGTTTATGAGCCATCATGATCGGACGGAGCATATAATATTAGCGCATGTGGATGAACTTGTGGTAGCTTTATTTTCTATTGTTTTAAGTATATAATAGATAGATAGATGGAGAAAAGTATGAGCAAAATGGGGCGGGAGGGAGGAGGAACACGAGCTGCTCTAGGTGGGAGGAGAGGGGAAGAAGAAGACAATGGGGGTGGTGAGTGGGGGGCTGCCCTTTTTGTAATTCTGGAAAGACATTCTGTGGCGCATGGAACCACATGCGCCACAGAAATATGCATTTCTGTGGCGCATGTGATACCAAGCGGCACAGAAATACCTCCCCCCAATCATTGGTGCCGGGGCCCACACATAATTCTGTGGCGCATGTTCCCAGATGCGCCACAGAAATGCCACTTTTTGTGGCGCATCCAATTCCATGCGCCACAGAAAAGGTGTGGTAGGATACCATCCAGCCGTTGGTGGTGGGGCCCACATGTTTTCTGTGGCGCATGGGCACCAGGTGCGCCACAGAAAGTGCCAATTTTGTGGCGCACGGGGCAGCTATGCGCCACAGAAATCATCAACTTTCTGTGGCGCATCCCCAAAGGTGCGCCACAGAATATTATCAGTGGCGCACGGTAGCTTTGGTGCGACACAAAAACACCTTCCACCTATAGCTAGTTTCCTAGTAGTGAGTGTGCAAGGATACCAATAAACAATGAGACAAGCACTCATGAGACAAATTTGGAGCCACCAAAGAATTATAGATGAAAACAAGGTAGCTCAAAAGAATTAGGATACCAACTAAAAGGTGACCTCTCTCATATATATAGGTTTCTAATTAGACAAACCATTGAAGATATACATCCGCAAAGAAACATATACATACGAAATGGTTAGGGAAAGGAGAATAAGGTATCCAAGAAGAAGTCATAGATATACAAATGAGATTATTGCATAGCACATAGCTCAAATTTATCTCATTGTATATAAATGAACTTCGAATGTATCAAATGCATCACACATATCACTAAGGGAACAAGAGATAGTGAAGATGCTTTGAGTTAGGCAACAAGTATCACAAGCAAATACTATCAATTGAAGAAAAAGGTTTTTGCAAATTCAACACACATATCTCAAAGATATATTAAGTGAAGGAAAAGGCCAAAACCACAACAATTGCATATAAGAGATTTCATGCCAAGAGGCACCCTACACAAGGTTGAAAACTAGAAAGGTATGCATGAGATGGATACTTGTTACCAAGATGCATTGACGATGAAGATGATGAGAGTTGGTTTGTCATCAAAGCTTGACTCCGACAATCACACGGTGAGAACACCTTCCTTATGAATGAGGCAAGCATCCAATGCATCTCCATTGTACCTAAAACAAAATTAGAGTACAAAATGGTTCCCAAACTCATTGGGTCCCATAGTAGTTAGATAAACTACAATATATAGGAAACACTCCACATAAATATGTACATATAGATATGAAATTGAATTTCATGCACATCTTAGCCGATTTAGAATTCGGTGGAGTATCCCCTATATATTGGATCAAGAAAGCCTAGCATGCCATATAGAATATATATTAGGAAATATGCATACATAGACTTACAAGAACCAAACAAGATACAATTTGGACAAAGACACCAAGTCAACCAAGAAGAGAGCACACCAAAGTGTGACACAAAAGGTTGTCCAAATTATATCAAAATCCAAGTCAACACATGATTGAGGAAAAATCAAATCAACATATGATTGATTCCAAAACACATCAACACATGAAGTGTGATATCAAAAGGAATCAAATCAACACAACAAATGATCGATAAGACACCAATTGAAGATAAGGTACCAATTAAAACAAAAAATATCAACTAGGAGAAAAGATACCAAGAAGAGGGTGATACTTGACCGAAATCAAGTAAAGTAAAAATAAGGCAAAGGGTATCAAGACTCCCACAATAAATATCAATTGGAACAAACATCTATGGATGAGATATTAAATTCCAATTAATACCAATTGAAGGTACCAAAACATAAGATAAAGAATCAAATACCAATTGAAAGGATCAAAATTGATAGATAGGTTAGTGTTCCAAAAAAAAAAGGAATGCTCCCCCAATATTCACGCATTATCTTTGATATTTGCATTTGAATACAAAATGCTTGCACAAGGGATCATTACTCTCCATATTTTATTTACAACACTAAACACTACCAATTGAAAAATAGGATCCATTCAAAAGGCAAGGAAGGCAATAGATAAAGCAAATCAACGCAAGAGCCAATGTGAAGATGGTCTACAAAATCCACCACAATTACTAGTATCACTTGTCATGGACAAGGATTATATAGAGATATTTCTCGGTGCTATAAAGGAATGATGTTCAAGACCAACTTCACAACAAATAAGCATATGGCAAGAGATAAGAAAAAAAAGCGCCATATTGAATAAGGTTTGTTGGTAGTTTCAATTATTCGAACTAACCGGCAAAGCCATAGTTAGAATAAAATGAAACAAATGGTTTATCACATAATATATGGAAATGGATATTAGAGAAAAACCACACCAAGCAAACTCACACAAATAAGAACCAAAGGGTAACCACAAAGGAAAATTGGAACTTGTTTGAGCACACATGCCACATAGGAAAAAGATAATTTACAATAACAAATCTAAGTGGCAAATCTCAAATGTTCACACTTTGTGGGATCGTAATATGCACATAGCTTATTACTCCCCCATAATGTGATAATTCATTTATTTTTAAACAAGAGGCAAATAAGACCAACTAGGGAAATTAATGGACATTGTAGAATTTGAATTTCTCATGAAAATGACATACCACATAGTAGCTAGATAATATTGATATATCAATACTAGGTGGTGTGCCTCAGGTACACACATTTTTAGGTTTGTGAGGTGCACAAAGCACATCACTCCCCCAAAATGGGATAGTCCATTAATATCTCAAAGGGCCAATTGAAATCAACACAAGATCCAATAAAGCTCAACACAAAGTTACACATACATGATACACAACTTAACATACACAACCTTGAATAACAAGACAAGTAGGAAAGTAGCATATCATATACAAGCACATGCTAGGAACAAAACTAACACATGCAAGGGAGCAAGCAACTTTCAATGAATATATGAATTAAATACAAGTTACCGCAAGGAGGAGCATTGGATATGAGATAGATATGTGGTAATCCAATTGACTTGGCTTGAGAAATATACCCATGAAGATCCCTTAATTCTTCAAAAATAGCCAAGTCACCAATGTCCTCCAACACAACCTATTGATCAAGTTTGAGCTTGTTGGTCCCCAACCAAGTTGGGTCCCAAAAGGTTAGTCACAATAGGCTTGGGAACCCAAATAGTGCTTTTCATGCCACCACTTTGAGCTCCCACATACTTGGCAAACACATTGCCAACTCTATCCTTCCTAAGATAATATGCATCATCAATTATGATAGGAGAGGAAGAGGTACCGATAGTGCATGAAGAAGCAAAATGACCTTTGCCACGGCAAAGGTAGCAACACTGACTCTTCTTCTTCTTCTTAATAGGCTCCTCCACTTGAGGAGCATTTACTTGAGTCTTCTTAGGAGGTGGCCTTTGTTCAACTCGTGGTCGAGCACGAGATTGAACAAGAGGCCGCTTCCCTAGTTGCTTCTCAGTAAGAGGCTTCTTATTCTTCATTGGGCAATCACGAACATGGTGCCCTTCTAGCTTGGCCGGATTCTTGATTTAAACTTGTCCCTTCTTCTTCTTCTCAACTTTGGACTTGTTCTTGTTGTTGGAGTTGAATCCAAGTCCACTCTTGTCATTGGGGTATTGTTGCACACTCAACATGTTGTCAAGTGCACGCTTCCCTTCATGACGATTTTCCAAGCCTTTCTTCATAGAAGTGGCTTGGGCCTTGAGCTCTCCTCTTTTCTCTACATGGTTAGTGATAACACGAGAACTAGAGGAGGTAGATGTATCATTATTAGAGCAACAAGGCAAAGAAAATAATTCATCACATGATGTACCAACATTTTTAGTGGATGAACTACTAGGACTAGCACATGGCAATATAGCATTTTTGGTTACGGTGTCGGCACAATGGAAACCAGGGTACCACGGGCCAGCCTGCCAGGGCCCACGACACTCTTCAGAAGATTTCGCTAAGGACCAGGCTCTCCAAGCCTGGCGAGCCTCGCGAGGGACCTCTCCTCGAGAGGGCATCCCGGATGCTACCTTCGATTCTGCCAAGGATCAAGCCAAAACGCTCGGTGAGGCCTCCAGCCTCGCGGGTTCCTTCCCCACGAAGCAAGCTCTGTCTCCGTGACAGAGTGCACATGGGCTCTGCGCCCTCCGCAGAGTCATGGGCGCGCCTATGCGCGGTGAGGACAGCGCCGCAGTTGCCACTCTCGTGTATAAAGCAGTCAACAAGGCTGCACCAAGCAAAGGAGCTACAATAATTGCCATTTCGGTGATAAGGAGACCATCTGCAGCTACACTCCAAGGGCGACGTCACCGTGTGGCGCATCCCGATCCCCAGCAGCGCCAGCCCACCGTCTTGGCTGGACGGTGGCTTCTCTAGCTTTGGTGACGCCGCTCCCTGCCATGGACCGCGTCCATGGACTCTCCCTTTATCGTGCACCTGACCTCCTCCTTCGTCGCCATGTGCTAACCCTTCCCGCCAAGATATTTGGGGGAAGAGGTCCAGGACACCTATAAAAGGAGGGGGAGCATGTTCAGGCAAAGGGGGTTGGAAGGTTGGAGTGTTGGAGAGTTTAGAGAGAGAGATAAGGAGAAGGAGCCAGGATCTGAGATCCGAAGCTCCAGTGCTGTTCTAGTGATAGCCATTGTTAGCCACCTCGAGCTCCCGAAGCTCTCCTTGTACTGTAACCTCTACAAGCAGTGCAATACAACCAAGGCGGGACGTAAGGGTTTTACCTCTCCAAGAGGGCCCTGAACCTGGGTAACGTCGTGTGTTCATCTCTGCAGTGCCGTCCCCAGCGATCTCGACGAGCGCCGTCGCCGAGGCACGTTGTGGGTTGTTTGATTCCGTGTTCAGCCCCTTACTCGATTCCTTACCTAGTGAGAAACACCCAGTTCCTGGGACAGTTCTCCAACATTTGGTGCGCCAAGTAGGGGGTTGAGGCGCATCTTCAACCTCGACACAGCTATGGCCGGCTCTTGCGCCGAACGTCTCGCTCGCTAGACGGCCAGCGCCACCACCGCTCCTGCTGGCAACCCGCGCGGCCGCCCGCGCGGAAGCGCTGCTCCGGAGCGCCACGTCGACCCCGAGCCCCGTGTCGAGCATCCAGAGGACAACAACGACGACCACGTCGAGGACGACCTCGGCGAAGAGGAAGCTTCCTCCCTGCACCCGTCGCGGGACCGCGCTACCTCCTCGCTGGGCCGCCCTGCGCCTAGCCCAGCAACTGCGCTTCTCATGGCGTAGGAGCTGCTGCAGTATCGTCCCACGCCGGAGGATCAAGAATCCTGGCTCAACCGCCTCTCCGAGCTCGTCGGCGCCGCTCGCGTCGCCGCTCCTGCACCGTCTCGTTCGCTGGGTCCCTCTGCGCGCGTGGGGGACGTGGTGCACGGCGCACCTCCTGCACCCCCTCTTCATCCCGCGCCCGCTCTGGCTCCACCAGTTCCACCGCAACCTGCTCCAGCGGGGGCTCCTCCTCGCGACAACCGCGCTGCATCGCACGCATCGTCGCCGCATGACTACCAAATCATGCAGCGAGCCCTGGAGGATGCACGTGTGAGCATCGAGCGCGGGCAGAATCGCCACAACCGCGCCGTCCAGGACGTCGCCACCGCGGGGCGCCACCTCCGCACCACCCTCGCCAACGGCGTGGTCACTTACGGCACGACGGCTGCGTTCACTCGCAGACTCCGTCGCGTCGTCTAGCCGGTCAAGTTCAAGCCGGATCTTCCTCTGCGCTACGACGGCAAGAACAACTCCCTAGAGTTCCTGCAGCTCTACACTTTGGCCATCTAGGCCGCGGGGGGCGACGACAGAGTCATGGCAAACTGGTTCCCCATGGCCCTCAAGGACTCCGCGTCCTCGTGGCTCACGAACCTCCCCGCTGAGTCCATCAACACCTGGAAGGATCTCTGCCGATGCTTCGTCGCGAACTTCAAGGGCACGTACGAGCGCGGCCTCACGTACAACGACCTCCGCGGCGTACACCAGAAGCCTGGCGAGACCCTCCGCAAGTACATCCAGCGCTTCAGGCAGGTGCGCAACAAGATCCCCAACGCCACTGACGCGCAGGTCATTTCGGCTTTCCAGGCTGGCGTCACGGACATGCGGATGCTCGAGAAGCTTGGCATCCACGACAACATCACCACCGTCGTCAAGCTCTTCGACATGGCGGACAAGTGCGCCAAGTCTGAGGAGGGCCGCTTGTTCGTCAAGAACGAGCCAGGGGAACCTGCCGAGGGATCCAAGAAGAAGAAATCCACCGAGAAGCACAAGACCACTGCGGTCCTCGCAGCGGAACCTGGCGCCAAGCAGCCTCGCGCTGCCGCTCCAGCCGCGGGCCCCGAGAAGAAAGATGATCGCCCCTTCTGCGTCTACCACAATAGGCATTCCCAGGACACCGAGGACTGCTACGACCTCAAGAGGCTTCGCGAGGCTCGCGAGCGGTAGCAAGGTCGCGGCGGCCGTGGCGGCCGCGGGGGGCGACGCTGGAACAACAACAACTACGACGACAACTACCAGCAGAACCCTCAAGCCAACGCAGTCCAGCCCACGAACGACAACCTCCCTGCCGAGACTCCTGAGGGCTACCAGGTGCCTCGCGGGGCCGCTTGCATCCTCGACGGGGCTCAGGCCCCCAGCTCCAACCGCCACTTCAAGCAACTCGCTCGCGAGATCGCGGCAGCGCTTCCCGGGGTTGAGGCCTCCAGGCCCCTCAAGTGATCCTAGTACCCCATCACCTTCGACTCTAGTGACCACCCCAAGTCCACTTCGACTGTTGGCACCATCCCGCTGGTCTGCACCCCCACCATAAACAACATCGCAGTCTCTAAGACGCTCATCGATGGGGGTGCAGGCCTCAACGTCATCTCTGTCGAGACCTTCGAGAAGCTTCAGGTGCCTTTCGAGCGGCTCATGCCCACCAGGCCCTTCTCGGGGGTGACAGAGGGTCTCACGACCCCTTTGGAGCAAGTGAGGCTCGCGGTCACCTTCGGCATGCAAGCCAACAACCGCACCGAGCTGATCGACTTCGACGTCGCACACATCGGCCTGCCCTACAACGCCATCCTCGGCTGCCCCGCCCTCGCGAAGTTCATGGCGGTGACCCACCACGCCTACAACCTCGTCAAGCTTCCTGGCTCGGGTGGCACCATCATCATTCGCGGCATGGTCTCAGACGCTCTGTACGCTGCGCAAGCGGCCTACAAGGCTGCCGCGGTGGCGTCCCCCGCTGACGAGGATGAGGAACCCCTCCCGAGGCCCCCCGCGAAGAAGAAGCAGCTATTCTCTCAGGAGAAGGCCGCGACGAAGCAGGTGCCTCTTGAGGCAAACGGCTCGGGGGCTAGCATCACCATCGGCGCCAACTTGCCTCCCAAATAGGAAAGCGCGCTCGTCGCCTTCCTCAGGGCAAACTCTGACATGTTCGCATGGACATCGTCAGATATGTCCGGAGTACCGAGGGAGGTGATCGAGCACCACCTAGCCGTGTGTCCAAACGCATGCCTCGTGAAGCAAAAGGTGCGGCGCCAGGCGCCAGAGAAGCAAGAGTTCATCGTTCAAGAAGTAGAGAAGTTGAAGAAAGCTAGCATCATCAAAGAAGTTGTCCATCCCACTTGGCTCTCCAATGGTGTGGTCGTCCCCAAGCACACCGGAGGAAGCCGCCTCTGTATCGATTTCACCGACCTCAATAAAGCTTGCCCCAAGGACCCTTATCCCCTCCCGAGGATCAACCAGATCGTGGACTCCACCGCTGGCTGCGAACTCCTCTGTTTTCTGGATGCCTTCTCAGGCTATCACCAGATCAAGATGGCGAAGGAGGACGAGGAGAAGACAGCATTTCTCGCCCCTTGTGGTGTGTTTTGCTACGTCTGCATGCCTTTCGGCCTGAAAAACGCCGGTGCCAGTTTCCAGCGCCTCATGAGGATCGCCTTGGGGGCTCAAATGGAAAGGAATGTAGAGGCCTACGTCGACAACATCGTGGTCAAGACCCGCGAGAAGGACACGCTCATCAAGGACCTCGAGGAGACCTTTGCAACCCTGCGCAAGGTAAACATCAAGCTGAACCCCGCCAAGTGCGTCTTCGGGGTCCCTTCAGGCAAACTCCTCGGGTTCCTGGTGTCTCATCGTGGCATCGAAGCAAACCCCGACAAGATCAGGGCCATAGAAGAGATGCAGCCTCCTCGTCGCCTCAAGGACATGCAACGCTTAGCGGGATGTATGGCCAGCCTTGGCCGGTTCATCTCCAAGTTCGGCGAGAGGGCGCTGCCATTTTTTAAGATCATGAAGAGGTCCGGTCCTTTCAAGTGGACCCCTGAAGAGGCAAAGGCCTTCGAGGACCTGAAGAAGTACCTGGCGAGCCCACCCATCATGGTTGCCCCACGCCCTCGTGAGCCTCTGTCGTGGTGGTGTCACGGCAGATGCCATAGATGGCTTGATTTGTGGGGCCGATGGACGCTGGAGGCACCCGGGGAGGGCTTGCGCACACGAACGCGCACACGAAGAACACAACTCAAACACACACACGGTTTTACCCAGGTTCGGGGCTCTCGTGAGGAGATAACACCCCTACTCCTGCCTATATGATCGATATAAATGGATTACCACGGTATTACAAGCTGCTCCTTGAGCTATATGCAACGAACAGCAGGTTCCAAGCTCCTACCGAGTCTCGGCGCTGCTCTCTGGCTCTCTTTCTAGTTACTAAGGAAATGAGCAAGTGTTTTAGCGTGCATGCGTGCGTCCCTGTAAGAGGAGCCCCTGGTGCTCCTTATAAAGGGAAGCCCAGGGCACAAGATAGGGCTGACATCAGTGCTGGCGTGGCCCGGACTGTAGCCACGCCCGGTCCTCTGACCGCTTCCGTCACCGCGCCGTGGCACGTCCCATCTGTCTTCTCCCACACACTGCTCCCTGGTACCGCTTCGGTCAGCGGCATGGAGGTCAGTCACTCTGGTCAAGTGGCCTCGTCCCATCATGCAAGTGGCTCTGCGTCCTGACCCGTGATTGTAGGGACAAGACCTGCTCCTTGACCACGGCCCGAGTAAGCTTCCTTATTCGGTACAGGCATGCCGAATTCCAAGTAACTCGGTTTCGCCTGCCCTGCACATAAGAAGAACAAAGAACAATCCGACATATAACTTACATGATCCGACATAACCATATGTCGGTTTAACCATGACTCGGTCAGCTCCGAGTAAGCCGGTACGGTTATGTCGGTTTCTGTGCTCCGGTCAGCTCCGAGTCAACCCTTATATCGGCACCTTGCCCCTATTCGGGGGTTGCCCCCCGACATTAGTCCCCGAAGCTGGCGCGGTCCTGCAGCCTCGGCTGGAGGGCCACGGCAGGTTTACCCCGAAATCAACATCCTTAGTTAATCTCCGACATAACATATGCCGGCGACACTCGTATGTCGGAAAACACCATGTATCCCAAACTGATATCTCATCTTGTGTCGGATCATTCCGACTTACGGGACAAAACCATATGACTCCTCCGAGTCGTCGGTTCCCTACGTGGCAGAGCATCTCTGCCCGACGCCTCGGTCACCGTGCACGGATAGACGTGCCACAGGCATGCGTGCCACCTGTGCGACGTCGGTCGTCTTGGCCACTGTGCCCACGTAAGCACTTGAGTGCAGTTTTGACCGCGCGTGCGTCTCCTCGGGTCTCGCCCGATCGCGTGTATCGGCCTCGGACCGTTGGCCTCCTGTGGCCTCCCGTGTGGCCGATCGTGCGGCGGTTAAACCGCATCGGGAATCGTGCCGCAGATCGTGGGGTGGTAACCTCTCGCCCGTTACGAAATCGTGCGCAGTAACTTCCGCACGCACGATCTCCTCCGCCGTAAATAAATAGGAGGAGCAGGGCAACTCTTTTCCCCCTCCCCGCATTCACTCATCCTCTTCCTCGCTCCCTCGTCCTTCTCGCTCTCCAGTGCACACAGAGCACAGAGCCGTCGCCGCCGCACGGAATCACGTACGTCGACGAGCCGCCGCCGGACAACGCGCAGAACGCTGCGGTTGCCTTCCTCGCCGCCGCCGTACAAGCACGTCGCAGCGGTAAGTTCTTCTCCTCTTTTCCCCTTTGCGCATTGGCGCCCGGCATCTACGGGCATCCCCTTCTTCTTCCCTTGTTTCTCGTTCTTGTTCTTGTTCTTGTTCTTGCCTTTGTTCCTCACCGCGGCGACGCATCGCGCGCCGCCGGTGACCTCGCGGCCGTGGTTGCGGTGTGCCGCCGGCGGGTTAGCCGCCACGGCATCTCTTTCCTTCCTCTCTTCCTTTCCTTTAGATCTAGCATTTGTTTGCCTCTTCGTACATTTTCCTCTCTTCTTTCCGTTTGCATTATGGCACATCTCGCTCACCGCCGGCGAACCCTTTTGATTGCAGATCTCGGTCTTTTCCCATCAAGATGTCGGACGACGCCGCCCTCGAGGTGATTGACTCGGTTGAGGAGACCACCGTGGAGGGATCCACTCGGGCCTCCTGGGAAGGCTCTGATGTCGGACGAGCCGAGATCGACTGGTTGGTCCGGACGCGACGGATCCCGCCCGGAGTTGAGTGCCGAATGCCCGGCACCGAGACTACGCCGAGTCTCAGGGATGGCGAACGAGTCGTCTTCGTCGCGCACTTCGAGCGGGGATTCGGACTACCCGCCAGTGTATTTTTCCGAAACTTCCTCGACAGTTTCGGCCTCCAGCCTCACCATCTGCCGGCCAACGCCATCACCACCTTATCCTCCTTCGCCTCCTTCACCGAGGGTTATCTCGGTCTCAAGGCCAGCGTCCGCGCGTGGTCCAAGTATTTCGGATTCCGGAAGCAGGTCATTCCGAATCCTGCTGACCCGGCCGCCCCCAAGGTGATGACCCAGTGCGGGGCCGCCACCGTCACACCTCGGCGCGGCTCCATCTTCCCCCGGATCAACGGCCTGGAGTCGTGCCGGAAGTGGCAGCGCTCCTTCTTCTACGTGAAGAACTCGACCGACGTCGACAAGATCAACCTGCCGGACTTCGTCATCGGCCCCCCCACTGCGCAGCTCAACTGGGGGTACAATCCAACCGACAAAGAAACCGAGGTCAACCAGATCCACGAAGTCGTGGGACAGCTCCGAGCTGAAGGGTTAACCGCCGACGATCTGTTGGCGACATTCATCAGCCGCCGGGTCTCCCCTCTTCAGCGCCGAGTCCACAAGATTTGCCACATGAGTGGCCCTCTTGACCCGACTCGGACAAGCACGGTCGAGCTGACCAAGGCCCAGATCCGGCAGCGGGTCAAGGCCATAGCTCGGACGAGGATGACGGAGGAGTGGGAGTGGGGAGTAGAACCTTATAGCCGGAACAACCTTCCGCCCCAGGTAAGCGACTTGCACCGACATAACTTTCCTACCGACACAAATTTTTAAGTCGGTTCCCTTTTTATACTCGGCCTTAATCTTTCTCCGTTTCCACTGTTCAGAGATTCGAGCGGCAAAAGAAGGAGGACGGCCGGGATCCGGCAGCCAAATGGGGTCCAGACCGGGTCGAAGCTGACTCGGTGGACCCGGATAACGACGACAACATGCCGATCCCTGATGTCGGCACAATTCCTATCGGCACAGTTCCTGTCACCGGTAAGGCTCGCGTCCGAGATTGGTCAGATGATGATGATGACGACTGTCGGATTCTAGAGGTAGAAGATCCTCTCCCGGTTTCGTTTGCTTACCCGGTGCCCTCGCCCTCAGCTGACGCGGACGACCAGGTGCTCGAGGTGGAGCCCCTCGCCACGGGACCCAAGGGCGCGGTTCGGAAGCGCCCAGCAGCTGCTTCTGCCAGTGCCGGAACATCCGGCGCTCCCGCGAAGAAGAAGCAGCGAGTAAAGACTGCGGCGAAGCGCCGCGAGCGCCCCGTCACTAAGGGGTAAGACTCCCCTTGCACCGACATAACCTTATATACTTAGCCGTATTTACTTTTCTCCCTCTGACGATATACCCTGCTGTTTTGTCTTGCAGCTCCGCCCCTCTGGAGATTCCAACCGAGCCCACCGACTCGGATCTCGCCAGGACTCCGAGTCCACCTCGGCCGGACGATACAAGGCTGCCGAGTCCGCCACGGACCAGCCCGGTAGTGCCTCCAACAGTTCCGGGATCCGGGACCGGAGAGGCCGAGTCGGTGGCGACCGACACATCCAAGAATCTCGGGGCCAGTACATCGGCCCCCGAAACAGAGAAGGCTGCGGCTCTAGAAGATTCGGCCCCTCCGAGTCAGCCGCAGCAAGAACCGCCACAACCGCAACAGCAACAGCAACAGCAACAACAACAGCAACAGCAGCAGCAACAGCAGCATCCGCAGCAGCAGCAGCAGCCAGAGACAGCACAGCTGCGACCGCAGCCGCAACCCGCTCCGACACAACCGCCACGGCCATCGACATCTAAATCGAAATCCACATCGACATCCACGGCCAAGCCAACACCTCCACCGACACAAGCGACGGCCAAGCCAACGCCGGCACCGGCACAACCGCAGCCACGGCCACCAACATCCAAGGCTCCAGTTCCAGCAACCGGGGAAACAACCGGAAAGGCACTGGTGACGACGGTGTCGGCTAACCCGGAGCGACAGCTGGTGGTGCCGGCGAGCCGCGGGACACCCCCAGTTTTATTAACCAGCACTTATACCACTGACTGGGTGCACGCCCCGGTGCGAACCGACAGCGGCAAAAGCCTTGGCTCCCTCGAGCACTATAACACGGAGTGGAATGCCGCCGACATGGGCGAAGTGAGCTCGAGGCCACCCGCGAGCCAAATCCTCTCAGAACATCCGGCGAGTCCGAGTCTGGTTGGCCAAAAGATGGCCGCAGTAAAGTCTGCCCTTTTCGCCGCCGACCAAGCAGCCGCGGTAAGCTACGCCGAGTAAATATAACTCGGTTTGTCCTTCTTTAATTCATATGTTATCCATCCCCAGTCCCCGAGATTCGGGTCGAGTGACTGAAACTCGGCTGAGTAAAGATAACTCGGGCTGAATCTTTATCAATAACATTAATATTTCTTTCTTTCAGATCTGCATGACCAAGCGCACGCAGGTGCACCGCAAGCTTCTGCTGGCCCACAAAAGCCTCTCCGATAAGCATAAGTTGCTGCGAGCCAAGCTGGACCAAATAGCTGACTCGGCGCTCAAGGTTGAAGGCCTGGAGAAACGGATCTCGGAAACCGAGTGTAAGCCATACTTTGCCCTTTCAATTTGCACTTGCATCAGTCTGCTCCTTCTAACACTTGCTACCTCGACACAGCCGCACATAAGGAGCGCGAGCTTGCTCACCAGGCCGAGCTGCAGAAAAATCAGGAGGAGATATCCCGGCTGAAGGCCGAGCTGGAGCTAACTCGGAGTCAGGCCGCCGAGTCGGAGAAGAGCGCTACCGAGGAAAAGCGGCTCCGAGTCGAGGAAACCCGGAAACTCCAGGAGTCGCTTGCCGAATCTCAGTCTGAGGCTACCTCGGCCAAGAGCGAGCTTCAAACTCTGCAGGCCAAGATCAAACAGTGGCTGGTGGACATCTCCAAGATAAACTCCGAGATGGACAGTAAGCTCTCTTCCCCTCTGCCTTTATTCCTTCTTTCATCTTTCTTCATCTCAAATAACACATTGTGGCGTTAGCCATTCCTTACTCAGAGCGCTTCCCCCACACCAAGGCTGCCGCGGACAAGGGCGCTGCCGAGCAACGGTTCGAGAAGATCCAAGGGGGCCCTATCTCGGCCGACTGGGATATGGATGCCCACTTGGCGGCGCTGAAGGCTCGCTTGGGGCCGATGAGATTAATCGGGATGAACCTCCTCACAGCTGCCATCCGAGCATACAACGTCCTCTGGCCCGGGAGTGAAGCCCCTCTGGTTGTTGACGAGCTAGCCACATGCCTGCTGGCCTCCGAGGCAAGGCTTGATGACTGGCGTTCGTCCGCCGCCCGAGTCGGAGCGGATGAAGCGATGATGTACGTGCTGTCTTGGTACGAAGGGCTCGATCTCAACAAGCTCCAGACTCTGCGCGACGGGTCAAAGTGGCTCACTGACCCGGATCACATTCGGCGTCGCCAGGAATTTGCCCATGCGCTTATCCAGTATGCCCCGGTGCACTCCTTTGTCGCTGGCGACCGGGTTCCCCAATCCGAGGAGATCCCGGATGAGGGAGACGAAGGAGAGGACGAAGACGAGGCCGTCGACGAAGAGATCGCAGCAGACGCTCCGCCCGAGTCAGCCACCGGCACTGCTACCGGGTCCACCGCCGAGGAAACCGCAACCGAGACTCCAGCCTCTCCTTCTGCACAAAAAACCTCGGATGCTGCTGCCTGAACTTTTCAGAAAAAACTCGACTTGTCAAATCCCCGGAATGCCGGGTGCAGATGTAATATATACCTTGCACTTTTTATGGTTGCTATTTGACCTTTTTTACTTTGCAAGTTTTAACAAGTTTAGCCGCGTGCCGGATCACATTGAACCGAGTCCCCGAGTTCAATTTCTTGTTTACTATACTTCTGCCATCTCTGCTCTTGCCTACCATTCTTGGTGTCAGGCAGTCGAGTCACAAAACGACCGTTGTACAGCATACAGTACTTAGAAACTTGGGCAAATGGTCAAGGCCATCCGACATAAAGTTATTAAAAGGAAACCGAATCGCTCCTGGACCGAGTCCCCGAGTCGGTTTTCTTGTTTACTGCACCGAGTAACCTTTGCTCTTGCCTACCTTTTTCGGTGTCAGGCAGTCGAGTCACAAGATCACCAGCACCGCATACAGTACTCACCAACATGGCGACACAGCTTTTAGAGCCATTCAACACACATATTATCTAAAAAAGGAAACCGAATCGCTCCTGGACCGAGTCCCCGAGTCGGTTTTCTTGTGTACTGCGCCTGGTAACCTTTGCTCTTGCCTACCTTTCTCGGTGTCAGGCAGTCGAGTCACAAGATCACAAGAACACAGCACACAATACTTACAGACATGGTGATACGGTTTTTAGAGCCATCCGACATAAGAAAATAAATACAAGAATAAAACACAGATTTGTTCAACAAGGCAGTCCCCGAGTCTCTTCTCGGGGTGCCGACATTTCATTTCTTAGTTTCGGGATACATACAGTAGGTCCTTAAGAGTAGAAGGGGCGGAGAAGAGCTACATTCCAAGGGCGTTTGGTCTCCTCTCCAGATCGGTCCATCCTGTTCTTCACCTGTTTCTGAGCATCTATAAGATAGTAGGCATCATTGCTCAAAGCTTTGCTCACGATAAACGGTCCCTCCCACGGAGGTGATAGCTTGTGCATCCCGGCCGTGCGCTGCACAAGCCTAAGCACGAGGTCTCCTTCTCGGAACTTGCGAGGATTCACTTTCCGACTGTGGTAACGTCGGAGATTTTGCTGATATATCGCTGACTTGGACAACGCCAACTCTCGTGCTTCTTCGAGCAAGTCGACATCGTTTTCTCGGGCTTCTCTTGCCTCTGACTCGGTATATAAAGCAACTCTCGGCGAGTCGTGCTCTATGTCGGTTGGCAGAACTGCCTCTGCTCCGTAGACCAGGAAGAATGGCGTATAGCCGGTCGAGCGATTCGGTGTAGTCCGTAGACTCCACAGTACTGCCGGGATCTCGTCCAGCCAGCACCCCGGAGCACGTAACAGTGGCTCAATTAGCCGGGGTTTTATACCGGATAAGACCAGAGCGTTTGATCTTTCCACTTGCCCATTCGATTGCGGATGGGCGACCGACGCCAGGTCGAGTCGGATTCTCTTTTCTTGGCAAAACCGAGCAAAGTCTCCCTCGGCGAAATTTGTGCCGTTATCAGTGATGATGCTGTGTGGGTGCCCATATCTCAGGATAATATCCTTTAAGAACGACACAGCTGTACGGCCATCACACTTTCTTATTGGTTTCACCTCGATCCACTTGGTGAACTTGTCCACCATCACCAGGATGTGAGTCATGTTACCTCGGGCTGGCTTGAACGGTCCCACCATGTCCAAACACCACACTGCAAATGGCCAAGTGATGGGAATAGTTTTGAGTGCCGAGGCCGGCATGTGAATCTTGTTTGCAAATCTCTGACATCCTTCACACTTCCGGACTATGTCCTCTGCCTGCTGCAGAGCACTCGGCCAGTAAAACCCATATCGGAATGCTTTGGCCACAATGGCTCGGGAAGAAGCGTGATGACCGCATTCTCCCTGATGGATGTCTCGGAGAATCTTTTCTCCTTCTTCTGGTTCGACACACCGCTGGAGAACGGTGGTCACGCTTCTCTTATATAACTCTCGGTTGATGATGGTGAAAGACTTGGATCGTCTCTGTATCTGCCTGGCCGAGATCTCATCATTCGGTAGGGTGCCATCCAACATAAATGTCATGATGGGTTGGGCCCATGTCGGTACCGGACGAGTTCCGAGTTCAGGCTCATCGATCTCCATAGCTTCAACCGACATAACGACTCCCGTCATAGGCTGACGAGTCCCCGAGTCCTCCCAAAGGATTCCCGAGTTTCGCCAAGCGGCTTTCCAATTTTCCAACTCTATCCTTGAGTCCGACATAACACACGCGACATCCGTGGAAGTCCCCGGGTCCTGCGGAGCAGTCCCCGAGTCCTGCGGCGCAGTCCCCGGGTTCAGCGGCTTGCTCCCGACGTCAACGTCCATTGGGACGATATCGGATTCTGGATTACCCGGGATGAATATTGAGTCTGACTCGGGTGAAGGCTTAATCGACGGCTTGTGAAGATGCTCCAGAGACACTCCGGGTGGAATGGCCTGTCGGTATGATCCAATCTTGGACAGCATGTCTGCACTTTCATTCTCGGTCCGCCGGATGTGATTGAACTCGCAGCCATCAAAGATTCCCGAGATCTTTTGGACATGGAACCGGTACGCCGCCATGTTGGCATCCAAGGCGTCCCAGTTGCCCGAGGTTTGCTGAATCACCAAATCCGAGTCACCATAACAGACTATTCGGCGAATCCCGATTTCCTTGGCCACCTTGAGTCCGTGGATCAATGCCTCATACTCGGCCACATTGTTGGATGCCGCGAAATGAACTTGCAGCACATATTTCAACTGGTCTCGCTTCGGCGAGGTGAGAACCACACCGGCACCCAGGCCCTCTTTTACCTTGGACCCGTCAAAATGCATCCTCCAGTAGTTGGAGTCCGGCAGGGATGGTTCATATTCCATCTCGGCCCAGTCCACAAGAAACTCGGCCACTGCTTGAGATTTGATGGTATCTCTTCTCGCGTACTGCGGCGCATAAGCCGCAAGCTCAATAGCCCACTTGGCTACTCGGCCACTTGCGTCTCGGTTGCCGATGATTTCCGAGATAGGAGCTGCACTCACCACGGTTATCGGGTGCTCCTGGAAGTAATGCTTCAATTTCTTGGCCGCCAGGTACACACCATAGGTCATTTTCTGGTAGTGTGGATAATTTTGCTTCGAGGTGGAGAGTACCTCACTCAGGTAATACACTGGCCTCTGCACGGTGGTTCCCTCTTCCTCTCGTTCTACTACCACAACGACGCTGACGACTCGGTTAGTAGCTGCAATGTAAAGCAGCATGGGCTCTCTTGGTAATGGCGAAGCCAATATCGGGGCAGTAGCCAACACCTTTTTCAATTCATGGAATGCCGAGTCCGCTTGCGGGGTCCAGCTGAATCTATCAGATTTTTTCATTAGCTGGTACAAAGGTAGAGCCCTTTCTCCCAACCGACCTAGAAACCGACTCAGGGAGGCCAGGCAACCCGTAAATTTTTGGACATCTCGGAGGCACCTCGGTAGCCTCATATTTTCTATTGCCCGGATCTTAGTCGGATTCGCCTCGATACCTCGGCTTGACACGAGGAAACCGAGTAATTTGCCGGCCGGCACACCGAATGTACATTTATCCGGATTAAGTTTTAGTCGGAATTTTCGCAGGTTTGCGAATGTTTCTTTGAGATCATCTAGCAGAGTATGTTTTTCTTTTGTTTTTATGACTATGTCGTCGACATATACTTGCACGTTTTTTCCTATCTGATCATGCAAACATTTCTGCATACAGCGCTGATACGTAGCGCCGGCATTTCTCAAACCAAAACACATGACACGATAGCAATAAGCCCCGTACGGGGTGATAAAAGCAGTTTTTATTTGATCATCCGGGTTTAACGGGATCTGGTGAAAACCAGAGTAGGCATCCACAAAAGACAACAACTGACATCCGGCCGTGGAGTCGATCACCTGATCGATCCGAGGCAACGGGAACGGGTCTTTCGGACAAGCCTTGTTCAGGTGGGTGTAGTCGATACACATGCGCCAGACAGTAGGTGCATCCGGTTCTTCCTTCTTTTTCTCCACCAGGACCGGGTTAGCCAACCAGTCCGGGTACTTCACTTCCACGACGGCATTCGACGCGAGTAACTTGGCTAACTCGTCGCCCACCGCCTTCCTTCTTTCTTCGGCGAGACGCCGAGTCGGTTGCTTCACAGGCCTAGCATCTGGCCTGACATGCAGAGAGTGCTCAGCCAACTCCCTCGGAACACCCAGCAAGTCCTGACTGGACCATGCAAAGATATCCCGATTCTCACGGAGGAAGTTGATGAGCTCGCTTTCCTATTTCTTGTCCAACCCGGCACCGATGATGACGGAGCGTTCCGGGTTAGCCTCGTCGATGCCGACCTTCTTCGATTCCTTCGCCGCCTGGAAGGTTGCAGTTTGCTGCGGGTTAGCCGCACTCGGCATACCGAGTTGAGATGCCTGGGCCAAGGCCACCACCTCATGGATTCTCCTTTTCTCGGCGGCGATCACCAGTGATTCGGCCAGGGATGACCCGGCTGAGGCGCACTCCATGGAACGCTTGTAGTCTCCCGAGATGGTAATGACACCATTTGGACCCGGAAGCTTCATCTTCAGGTATGCCACATGAGTAGACGCCATGAACTTGGCGAGTGCCGGTCTGCCGAGTAAAGCATGATACGGGCTCTCGAGATCCACGACCTCGAACAGCAGACTCTCAGTCCGGCAGTTGCTTTTGTCACCAAAGGCGACATCAACCCAAACCGTGCCCATGGGTGCATGTGACACACCGGGCACAATGCCGTGAAAGGTGGTTCGGCTCGGCTGCATCATATTCTCGGTTATGCCGAGTTTCATCATGGTATCCCGGTACATGATGTTGATGCTGCTCCCGTTATCGACGAGGACCCGGGAAAACCTGACATTGATGCTAGGCCCGACGAATGTCGGATCCAACACTAGAGCATAACCTCCCGGGTTGGGCATGACTCTTGGATGATCATTGATGCTCCAGCTGATCTCATCCTCCGACCAATACATGAATTTCGGCACCGCCGGCATAACGGCGTTTACTTCCATCGCTCGCCTGTGCTGACTCTGCTTGTCATTGGGCTCGGTCACAAAGACCATGTAACTCTGGTGAGCCTCTCGGTACTGATTTTGTCGACTCGGGCCCGCGTTGCTGCCGGGATAGTTGGAGTTGTTGTTGGTGTTGGCCACTTGGTTGACATCTTCAGGTCTTGTCTGGGCGTTTACCGGGATAGCGTTCGCACCCGTGAGTGATGCGGGTCGAGTTACCGGGCCGGTGTTCTCCTGCGGGCGCCTGTTCCGACTGCAGTTTCGGTTTGAGTGCTGAGCCGGTCTGCTGGGGTGCTTGGTGTGGTAGCTGCAGGGATCATTCGGCATCGTCCCACTGGGGCTAGCCCACTGCCTCTTGTCGCCGTTCCACGGCTTCCTCTCGCCATTCCACGGTCTTTTTTCGCCGTCCCACGGCCTCCTTCCTTCCGAGTTCTGGCCCCATGCCGGACCGTCATTCTTTTGCCTCTGGCTGCTGCCGGCACCCGTCTGATCTTGGTCGATGGCAGCAACCTGGTCTGACCCATACCGATAATCCGGCCTCTCTTCCCTTCTCTTTCCTCGGTAATCCGAGCGATCTCCTCGCCGACCCGATCTGTCTCTGTCGACCGGGGCCAGTAAGGGCTGTGTCGGATCACCGAGCGCATAACTGTCGGCAATTGACATTGTCTCGGCCAAGGTGGCCGGCATCTCCCTCTGGAGTCTCTGCCAAAGCATGGAGCCATGTCGGCATCCCTGCGCAAACCAGGCAATGGCTTGTGACTCAATCACTCCTTCACAGGAGTTCCGGATCGTGCTCCACCGGGTTAAGTATTCCCGGTCTGTTTCGTCTTCTCGCTGCCGACACATGGACAGCTGCTGAGGTCGATTCGGCCTCTTGTAGGTACTGGAGAAGTTGCTGACAAAAGCGTCAGAGAAGTCAAGCCAGCAGTCAATACTGTTCTCCTCCAGGTTATTCAGCCAGATTCGGGCGGGTCCTTCAAGCATTTGCGGTACATACCGCACCGCCCATCTGCGACTTCCGCCGGCAATGTGCACAGCGGTGACATAATCTGTCAGCCAGTCCTCCGGCTTGGTGCTGCCGTCATAGGTCTTGGCACCCCGAGGTAACTGGAAATTCGGCACCGGTGCCTGCTTCATGATCCGGGGTCCAAAACATGCAGGTCCCGGTGGGCCTTGCTCCTCCAGGAGCTCGGACAGATAGATTCTGTCAAGCTTGTTCCGAACATCGTGTGCCGGCAACTGGCGAGTTCCCAGCCTTGCGCCGAGTGCACCCTCGGACGCCAATTCTCGGTATCTTGTGTACCCGGCCCGCTCCATGGCCGAGTAACCATCATCATATCGGTCTGCGGCCGGCTCGACATACCCGGCACCCGCTTGACGACGAGGTGGAATGGGTACCGGATACCGAGGTGGCTGACCTTGATTCGCCGGGATAACTTGGTTCTCTTCCTGTCTGCCCTGCGCGGGTCCTGACTTTCCCCGACCGGCATTGCCTTGCTCGGCTACTCTCTTTCCGGCATAGGCCGGATCGTACGCTTGTATCTGCTTGTTCTTGCCAGAGTTCACACTCTGGCCCCTGCTCCTGCCGACATACGGCGAGGAGGCTTGTCCCTTGGACACTCCCCCGGCTCCACCATCCGAGTGAAGGAACCGAGATCCACCCGCATCCGGGTTAGCCTTGCGATAAGCCTCATTCTGTCGGTTAGCGACAGCCACCAACTCATTGACTCGGTCCTGCTGCCTACTGCGAGCTTCACCGGATAAACCGGCCAACTCGGCTATGGCTGCCTCTGCCGCCCTAAGGTTCTTTCCGGGCGTGCTGTATCTCGGCTTTTCGGCCGACACATGACTAGCAGTTCTAGCAGATCTAGCTCTACCATCTCTAGCTATCTCTGCATTAAGGTCTCTACCTCGGGCACGCACCTCATCGATGCGACTAACTGTGTTTGCTGCCGGAGTAAAACCATGAGCCGAGTTATACTCACGCATTGATATGTCGAACTCCTGCCTGACTCGGGCCACCTCCTGGGCTTCTCGGAGTATCTCCTGGCGCTGCTGCTCCAACTCCGCCTGAGTCAGAGCAACATCTGCACCCGGTGCGACTGGCGTTGCCAGCTTCTGAATCGCGTCCTGAAGAGGACTCGGCGTCACCGGCACGCTGGATGTACTGGCCTGTGCCGCACGGTTCTCCGGTTTCTCCAAGGGCGGACGCCCTGTTCTTGCCGACCTGGTGCCGGGGTCAGCCTCGCCCGCCACGGCTTTGCCGGCACCGACACCCGGAGCGGTCATCATGACTTCCACGCAACTAGCGGGGCGAGCGGTACGCCGGCCGCGAGCTGCGCAGACTGCGGGTGGATCCGCTCCCAGCTGCACCCTTTCGGGGAACCTGCAAGGGACCTCGGTGGCGACGTAGACCGTGAGCGCGCCGAAGTCGATGAGGCATCCGTTCCGGGGCAGTGGCCTGCTGCCGAAACAGCCTGCGTTGTCGGCGATGACGTTGAGGGAGCCGAATCTGTGGACAAGGCCACAGACCACGCGCTCGCCCGACGCGATGAGAGAACCCGTCCGGATGTAAACTCCAGCCAGCGCCGCTGCTGGCCCCACGGTGGGCGCCAACTGTCGTGGTGGTGTCACGGCAGATGCCATAGATGGCTTGATTTGTGGGGCCGATGGACGCTGGAGGCACCCGGGGAGGGCTTGCGCACACGAACGCGCACACGAAGAACACAACTCAAACACACACACGGTTTTACCCAGGTTCGGGGCTCTCGTGAGGAGATAACACCCCTACTCCTGCCTATATGATCGATATATATGGACTATCACTGATTTACAAGCTTGCTCCTTGAGCTGGATGGAAGAACAGCACGGTCCTAGCTCACAACCGAGTCTCGGCGCTGCTCGTCTGGCTCTCTTACTGGCTACGAAGTAAACGAGCAAGTGTTTAGCGAGGCATGCGTGCGTCCGTCGTAAGAGGAGCCCCTGGTGCTCCTTATAAAGGGAAGCCCAGGGCACAAGATAGGGCTGACATCAGTGCTGGCGTAGTCCGGACTGTAGCCACGCCCGGTCCTCTGACCGCTTCCGTCACCGCGCCGTGGCACGTCCCATCTGTCTCCTCCAACACACTGCTCCCTGGTACCGCTTCGGTCAGCGGCATGGAGGTCAGTCACTCTGGTCAAGTGGCCTCGTCCCATCATGCAAGTGGCTCTGCGTCCTGACCCGTGATTGTAGGGACAAGACCTGCCCCTTGACCACGGCCCGAGTAAGCTTCCTTATTCGGCACAGGCATGCCGAATTCCAAGTAACTCGGTTTCGCCTGCCCTGCACATAAGAAGAACAAAGAACAATCCGACATATAACTTACATGATCCGACATAACCATATGTCGGTTTAACCATGACTCGGTCAGCTCCGAGTAAGCCGGTACAGTTATGTCGGTTTCTGTGCTCCGGTCAACTCCGAGTCAACCCTTATATCGGCACCTTGCCCCTATTCGGGGGTTGCCCCCCGACAACGTTTTAGGACCCTCTCTTAGCGCTACACCACCGCCGCTTCGGTATGTGAGAGTCAGGGCTCCATAAGGCCGGGGGGTGCGTGAGGCCTCAAGAAGTAAGATCCCCGAGGCGCGATGCCTGGGGTTCCCCTTTAACGCGCAAGCAGCCCATGAGGCATAGGAGAGAGAAAAAGAGGCTCGAGGGACGAAAACCAGCGAAAGGAAATTTAACCAAGTGTTTGGACTTAGCTTCGCAAGCCGTTTTTGCTTGAAGAGGGTGTTGGTTCCCTGATGAGGCGTTTTTGCCTTGGAGAGGGTGTTGGTTCCCTGGAGAGGCGTTTTTGCCTTGGAGAGGGTGCCTGAGGCTTGTTTTTGAACCTGCTTTCCTGCGTTTGGACAGATAGGCATACCCACAAGCAATACATAGCTAGATAACTTAAGCGTGCTCGTAGGTTCCTTCATGTGTGTCTTGCGAGGGGAACAGGCACCAAGGTCCTTGGTGAGTTGACGTGCACGGGAGCTGGTCCATGAGTTCAGAGCTCCTTAGGAGTTGACATGCATGAGAGCTGACCCGCAAGTTCAGAGCTCGGATCCCTTGGGTTTGAGGCGCTGCCAGGATGCTCCCATGGCATGGCACCATGCTAGCCCCCGCTCGTGAGATACACAGGAGGGATCGTACGAGCGAGAATAAACAGCAATATCATAACAGCTTACCGAAGCCGCAAAATATGCTGGCGGGATGCGCAAAAGTTCAGTATGACCCGAAGTAGTTGTTCATTACACTGGCGTGGCCAGTAGTGCAAAATCCGCCATGTCAGGCATGGGGTTCCACATTCAGTGGCTGAGACTCTCGCGGCCCGAGGCGACGCATGTAAAGAGAGCTCAGAGAGGGGGCCCCTATGCGGGGGTGGCTTTCATTGAGCCTGCGGTCCACCATGTCCGGCATGGGGATCCACCTCGCCAAGGCATGGTGCTTGAAGAAGTCACCTTGCCGAGGCGTGGTGGCTTGGGAGTCTTCTCGAACGGCCCCAGGCAACGTATAGTAGAGAGGGGAGCCCGAACTTTTTCCTCGTGGAGGATGTGACCTTGGCCACGATGTTTTTACCGTGGCTGCACGGGGTGGCTGTCACGGAGAGGAAGCCTTGACGTTTTTACCGTGGCTGCACGGGGTGGCTGTCACGGAGAGGAAGCCTTGACGTTTTTACCGTGGCTGCACGGGGTGGCTGTCACGGAGAGGAAGCCTTGACGTTTTTACCGTGGCTGCACGGGGTGGCTCCAGCGAGGACCGGGGCCTCGCGAGGGGATCAACCTCGTGAAGGCCGGCGCCTCGGGAGAAAGGCCGGAGCCTGGACGTTTTTACCGTGGCTGCACGGGGTGTCTCCGGCGAGGACCGGGGGCCTCGCGAGGGGATCAGCCTCGTGAAGGCCGGCGCCTCGGGAGAAGGCCGGAGCCTGGACGTTTTTACCGTGGCTGCACGGGGTGTCTCTGGCGAGGACCGGGGCCTCGCGAGGGGATCAGCCTCATGGAGGCCGGTGCCTCGGGAGAAGGTCGGAGCCCGGACATAGGTGGCACGAGCCCCCGAGCCTTGACGAGAAGGCCGGGGCCTCGGCGAGGGGTGATGCAAGCCCCCCAGAGGCTGCACGATTTGGCAGTCATGCGGCGACGAGGCGTGCGAAGCAGCACGGTTGTCGCGAGGAGGAGCCGCCGTTGGAGCTGGTTGCGGTGGAGCTGGAGCAGGCGCGAGATGAAGAGGAGGTGCGGGAGGAGCGCCGTGCGCTACGTCTCCCACACGCCCTGAGAGAACCAGGGAGTGGGACGGTGCAGGAGCGGCGGCGTGAGCGGCGACGCCAGCGGCACCGACGAGCTCGGAGAGGCGATGGAGCCAGGCTTCTTGAGCCTCCGGCTTGGGACGGTACCGCAGCAGCTCCTGCGCCATGAGAAGTGCAATTGCTGGGCTGGGCGCAGGACGGCCCAGCGAGGAGGCAGCACCGTCCCGTGACGGGCGTAGGGAGGAGGCCTCCTCTTTGCCGAGGTCGTCCTCAGCGTGGTCGATGTCGTCGTCCTCCGGGTGCTCGACGCGGGGCTCGGGGTCGACGCGGCGCGGCGGAGCGGTGCTCCCGCGCGGGCGGCCGCGCGGGTTGCCGGCAGAAGGAGTGCTGGCGGCGCTGGCCGTCCAGCAAGCGAGACTTCGGCACGAGAACCGGCCATGGCTGTGTCGAGGATGTAGACGCGCCTCAGCCCCCTACCTGGCGCGCCAAATGTCGGAGATTGTCCCCAGGAACTAGGGGTGTCTCCAAGGTATCGTGTAAGGGGCTGAACACGGAGTCAAACAATCCACAACGTGCTCCGGCGACGGTGCTCGTCAGGCTCGCTGCGGACGACACTGCAGAGATTGACACAAGGTATTACCCAGGTTCAGGGCCCTCTTGTGGAGGTAAAACCCCTACGTCCTGCTATGGTGTATTGCACTGCTTGGAGAGTTTACAGTACAAGGAGAGAGCTTGTCGAGCTCAAGGTGGCTAACAATGGCTACTTGCTAGTCTTCAGATCTAGGGTTAGGGTTTGCTAGAGCTGCACCAACCCAAGATCCAACCAGGAATCCACCCCCTTGCTTGGGCGTGCTCCTCCTCCTTTTATAGGCGTCCTGGACCTCTTCTGCCCAAACATTTGGGCGGGAAGGGTTACCACATGGCGACGAAGGAGGAGGCGCGGTGCATGATAAAGGTGAAGTCCACCATAAAGGTAAAGCTCGTGGACGCGGTCCACGGCAGGGGGACGGCGTCACCAAAGCTGAAAAGGGGCACCGACCAGCTGGACGGTGGGCTGGCGCTTGCCGAGGTGGGAGGTGACCCACGGTGACGTCGTCCTTGGAGCGTAGCTGCAGACGGTCTCTTTATCACCAAAGTGGCAAGTCTTGGAGCTCCTTTGCTTGGTGCAGTCTGGTTGACTGCTTTATACATGGGAATGGCAACTGTGACGCTGGTGTCACCACGCGCTGGCGCGCCCGTGACTCTGCGGAGTGTGCAGAGCCCATGTGCGCTCTGCCGCGGAGGCAGAGCTGGCTTCGTGAGGAAGGAACCTCGCCAGGCTTGAAGAGCCTCACCAGGCTTGGAGAGCCTCGCCAGGCTTGAAGGGCCTCGCCAGGCTTGGAGAGCCTCGCCAGGCTTGGAGAGCTTGAAGGGCAGCCTCACCAGGCTTGGAGAGCCTCGCCAGGCTTGGAGAGCCTCGCCAGGCTTGGAGAGCCTCGCCAGGCTTGAAGGGCCTCGCCAGGCTTGGAGAGCCTCTCCAGGCTTGAAGGGCCTCGCCAGGCTTGGAGAGCCTCTCCAGGCTTGGAGAGCTTGAAGGGCCAGGTCCTTAGCAGAATCTGGGGCAGACTCCAACGTGGCTTGGAGAGCCTCTCCAGGCTTGGAGAGCCTGGACCTTGGTGAGATCTTCTGAAGAGTGTCGTGGGCCCTGGCAGGCCGGCTCGTGGTACCCTGGTTTCCATGACACGCACGCTGTCACTTTCGCACCATGGAGATTATACTAAACACAAGCATCAAGAAACCTCATAATCTATTTCATCCAACAACAATAAAGAACAAACTCATGATGAAGATCCCTCCAATCTATTATCCATAGAGTCACACACGGCACCCGCACTGTCACCGTGGCACCGTGATCACAACGGTGACTCCGAAAATTGTACTAAATAACATCAATTGAGCAACATCATATCCATTACATGTAAAGGGGAAACATCATATGAATTCAACTAGATTAACAATGCCATGATCACAATCAAGATCACATCAAGGGAGAGAGAGATAACCACATAGCTACTTGTACAAGCCTCAACCCTGATGAGGGATGTCGGAGATTGTCCCCAGGAACTAGGGGTGTCTCCAAGGTATCGTGTAAGGGGCTGAACACGGAGTCAAACAATCCACAACGTGCTCCGGCGATGGTGCTCGTCAGGCTCGCTGCGGACGACACTGCAGAGATTGACACAAGGTATTACCCAGGTTCAGGCTTGGAGAGCCTCGCCAGGCTTGGAGAGCCTCGCCAGGCTTGAAGGGCCTCGCCAGGCTTGGAGAGCCTCTCCAGGCTTGAAGGGCCTCGCCAGGCTTGGAGAGCCTCTCCAGGCTTGGAGAGCTTGAAGGGCCAGGTCCTTAGCAGAATCTGGGGCAGACACCAACGTGGCTTGGAGAGCCTCTCCAGGCTTGGAGAGCCTGGACCTTGGTGAGATCTTCTGAAGAGTGTCGTGGGCCCTGGCAGGCCGGCTCGTGGTACCCTGGTTTCCACTACGCCGACAAGGGACTACTCCCTCCTCATCGCGGGAAGCAGCAGTCTCGATGAAGATTGCTGCAGAGGTCGATCCCCGTCCCGACAGGGTGCCAGAACAGGAACAATCTGGCCCCCAAAACTTGTCGACTTTGGCGGCGGAGCTCTGTATCATTTCTGGAAAAATCCTCTGGGGGTTAGGGTTTTTTCATCGGGGATGATTTTATAGGCGTCGGAGGCGGCCGAGAGGTGCCCCATAGGGCAGGGCCGGATCCCACCCGCGGGTGGGCCCTGGGGCGCGTCCAGGGGCTGCCCTTGGCCTGTGTGGGTCCCCTGGAGCTGTCCTTCGGGCTCCGGTCTTCATTTGTCCGATAAAAAATTCCCATAAATTTTTGTCCAATTCCGAGAAAATTTCTTTGAGTAAATTTCTGAAACAAAAATAGGGAACTGGCAATAGGCATCTTGTCAATAGGTTAGTTCAATAAAATTCCTCAAAATGGTAAGTTCGTAGAAAAATGTGACATTGACATAAAGCAAGCATGGAACAATAAAAATTTATTGATACGTTTGACACGTATCAGGCACCAGGGGCCCACGTGGCTAGGAGCCACGACCCACCCCCTGGTTGTGAGTCGCACCCGCGTGGCCACCTGGAGTGCCGCCTCTCGACCCCTTCGGCCTATATCATCTTCCTAACGTAAAATAACTTAATATCCAGAGACTATTCACGTCCTTGATATGGAGCCATCGACACCTCGATTCTCTCCCGAAGGGCGGATCTGGAGGTTGTTTGGCCTCCGGAGAGGGAGAAATTGTCGCCACTGTCATCACCAACACATCTCCACCACGCTGTCATATTTTCCCCATCTATGTGTGATTATTCCCCTGTTGTAGGCACACATGTTGGATGGGACATGATGAGATTTATCATGTAAAAGATGTTAGAATTGTTACGGATTTATGCCTAGTATCCTATATGTGCATAAACTGTTGTTGTTGTGACTTTGATGTTCTTATTGCATGCCACTAGGGACTGAGTGCCATGATTTCAGATTTGGACACTTTATGATTTCATTAATATATTTGATTCTTTGGATCATACCTGCAAGTTGTATGCAGCTATTATTGTTCGGAACCGGATACCTCAAGGTGATATGATTAGGGTATCAAAGGGAAAGACCATAATTTGAGGATTACATGTGTTCATTGAGTGTTATGCTTTGTTCCGGTGCTTTGTAAAACGAGTATCTTAATTATTCTAAGTTTGTTTATTGGCCCGCAGAAACGGGAGGGTACGATAAAATGTGGTATGCAAGTTTTTATTGGAAGCACGTATGACTATATTTGGAACACATGCCTACATATGATTAATAAATTGGATTTTATATTTATCTTTGCCCTGTGTTATAATTTTTACATGATTGATCTTATCCATGCAACGCCCATTTATCTATTCTCATGCCTACGGTGTTTTTAGTTCTGCTCCTCTCTTTAATTATTTTCGATGTCATTGTTACTTTCGTTACTATTGTTCTACTGCCACAAAATTACTGCTATCACCATATCTGTTGCTACTTATAAATTATGTCAAACAAGTATCTACCCAGGTGTGGCTGAATTGACAACTTTGTTGCTAAGGCTTATAAATATTCTTTGGCTCTCCTTGCGTAGAATCAATAAATTAGGGTTGAAATACTTCCCTCGAAGAATATTGCGATCCCCTACACTTGTGGTTTATCAATCCCCTCCCCCCCCCCCCCCCCCCCCGTCCCTCTACTCAGTCTACCTTTAGACTGTGAGTCCTCTGCTCGTCAGCTACCTATTCTCCGTCGGCGTCTGGCAGCGAATTCTAGACCAATTGCATAGTCCTACAACATTCGCTCAAAGGGAAAACATTGCATCACTTGTCAATTGGCAGCGGAATTGTGTTGCTCTTATACCCTTCACTCACAAACTTCGCTGCAACATGACAATGATGCTCACCTCCCTGATGAAAGAAAGGGACAATGTATCTTCAAATGACATACTAACACTGAATCGCTCATAGCCAAAGGGTTCTTTGTTGAGCTAATCATATGAAATATGGTTCTTCATGCGCCTAAGTGCTTCAAATCACCCCATACCTTCGGGCCTACCGCCACCCCGTTTGTCCAGTAATTATTGGCCCCCTTCTTTTCAGCTTATTTTTCAGATTCTCCCAGAAGCTACCCTCCATCAGCTTCTCCCAGAATCTCGTTTTTTAAATTTGTTTAAACTTCTAAATTTGTCTTCCCAATACTTATTTAGAAGTTTAAACAAATTTAAAAAACGAGATTCTGGGAGAAGCTGATGGAGGGTAGCTTCTGAGAGAATCTAGAAAATAAGCTGAAAAGAAGGGGGCCATTATCATGTATTTTAAAGATTATGCAAACTTCTCCGTTGTTTTATGGAAAGTATTTTAATCAAAAAAATATTTGAACTAGAAAAATATATTCTATGGATGATAGCAAACACAACAGAAATGGAAATTCAAAACTACCACTGAGCTCATATGCTCCTGGTCGAGTAGGAAATTCAAAAAAAAAAGTAGAACATATCAAAAAAAAAATCTGAAAAAATATCCAAGATTCTATAAACATGCAAAGTTATGTGATAAAATGACAATTGTGGTGCTCTGTGCGAAAAAAAATCAAATCAGTGACTAACATGCGATTTAAAAATATATTTTTAGGAAATATATTACTTTTTTAAAATAAATTCCTACTCGGTTAGAAGCATATGCGCTCGGGACTCAAAACTACATTTCCCTATAACACATTGATCATTTGAGAAATATCTCTAGTGGTTACTCAGTTTGAAGTTGCAACTCTCTTGTTACCCTAGAATTTGCATCGTTGGTGGTTGATCATGTTGTTTTACACTATTTCTTTGATCACTATTTTCTATTTTCCATATTATTGTGTAATAATTTGGTTGTGTGTATTCTCGATATCTTGATTAGCTTTTGATATCAGTTGCGTAGAAGGGTGCACAATCCAAGATTCTACCTAAATGCAAAAAAAAAAATCTGAAAAGAACAACGAAAACCTATTTAACATAAGGAAACTCACAATTATATTAAACATGAATAAAAACACAGTGATCATTTGAAACACATCCTAGTTGCCACTCGGTAGTTGGGGGGCAAAAATCCAAGATTGTGTGATGGCACATGTCCCACATACCAATCATGTGCTTGTGGAGACTCAGAGAGTGGCGACTCCTCGGTTGAAGTTGAACGGGGGACAAATCCAACACTCTGATGGCGCATGTCCAACATAGTATATACATGCTCTTGCCAAGCCTTTTGGATCAGGGGCGCCCTTGATCTGAAAGCTACTCAAGCATACTTTTGCTTTAGAGACAGCCGCGTTAACACGACGGAGCACATCTCATCCAATTAATTTTGCGTTGATTTGTAGGAAAACAAGCGTCAAATGTCAATAAGATTTGCGTGAAGCTAATGGGGGATCCACGATTCTGTGACGGCAACCTTAAATTTGATGAATCCAGGTACAACAAAAACTCAGTGCCTGTATCTATCCGTCTTTCCTTTTCTAATCCCCAAGCAGTACTACTAATAGCCAGTAGGTAGTACTTGGACCTCCCCACTTGGACTTCAACATGACAGAGAGAGCACAAGTTGCTCGGCTCTATCTTGTTTTGTACCGAGACGATCGAGCTTCTTTCACTTGGCAAGTTGCCGTCAAACAAGATCCATTGCTCTCAGTTATAAGTTTCATTTACAGTAGTGTCTCTGTCTCGAAAATGACCGGGGCAAACAATAAGATAAGAAACAGACAGCCCGGCCGGCCAGCGACAGTATGATCTGCTGAGCATACAAGTCGTTTACTGTAAAATTGTACTCCCTCCGTCCAAGAATAAGTGTACGTTTAGCTTTTGGATATAATCAAAGTTTCATAGTATTGACCAACTATATAGGGAAAAGTACCATCATTTATGATACAAAATTAGTACCACTAGATCCGTGTCAAAATATAGTTTCATAATATATCAATTTAAAGTTATATATGTTACTAATCTTTTCTAAAAAGTTGGTCAAATATTTAAAAGTTTGATTTAGATCAAAAGGTAGAAGTACACTTATTTGCGGACGGAGGGAGTATATGTATTCATGAGCAGTACAAAGCATATACGGTGATTTGAAAGTATTTTCATCAAAAAATTGATTTGAACTGGAAAATTTATTCTATGGATGATAGAAAACACAATTGAAATGAAAATTCAAAACTACTCCTGAACTCATATGCTCCTGGTCGAGTAGAATTTTTTTAAAAATAGTAAAAAAATTCAAACAAAAAAAAGAGAAAAGTGGCAACAAACACATCCAAGTTTCTAAAAAAGTGCAAAGTTATGTGATGGAATGATATTTTTGGTGCTGTGTGCGAAAAAGTATCAAGTCAGTGACTAACATGAGATATAAAAATATATTTTTAGAAAATGTTTTACTATTTTTTTTAAAATTCCTACTCAAACAGGAGCAATATAAGCATGGGAATCAAAACCACATTTCCCAAAAACACATTGATCATTTGAGAAATATATCTAGTGGTCACTCAGTTTGTAGTTGCAACTCTCTTGTTACCCTTGAATTAGCATCGTTGGTGGTTGATCATGTTGTTTTGCACCTATTTCTTTGGTCACTATTTTCTATATTATTGTGTAATAATTTTGTTGTGTGTATTTTTATGTCTTGGTTAGCTTTTGATATCAGTTGCATAGAAGCGGGGGGTAATTAATATTTTATGATATTAATATATACCATTTATCGTATTTTTTTTATATGAAGGGTGCAAAATCCAAGATTCTACCTTAGCACGAAAAAAGCTGAATAGAACACGAATACCTATTTAATATAAGGAAACTTACAATTATAGAAAACGTGAATAAAACATGTCTAGATACGGATGGAAAGAGAAATGCTAAAACATCTTATATTTAGAAACGGAGGGAGTAGTATATACATGCTCTTGCCAAGCCTCTTGGATCAGGGGCGCCCTTGATCTGAAAGCTACTCAAGCATACTTTTGCTTTAGAGACAGCCGCGTTAACACGACGGAGCACATCTCATCCAATTAATTTTGCGTTGATTTGTAGGAAAACAAGCGTTAATAAGATTTGCGTGAAGCTAATGGGGAATCCACGATCCTGTGACGGTAACCTTAAATTTGATGAATCCAGGTACAACAAAAACTCAGTGCCTGTATCTATCCGTCTTTCCCTTTCTAATCCCCAAGCAGTACTACTAATAGCCAGTAGGTAGTACTTGGACCTCCCACTTGGACTTCAACATGACAGAGAGAGCACAAGTTGCTCGGCTCTATCTTGTTTTGTACCGAGACGATCGAGCTTCTTTCACTTGGCAAGTTGCCGTCAAACAAGATCCATTGCTCTCAGTTATAAGTTTCATTTACCGTAGTGTCTCTGTCTCGAAAATGACCGGGGCAAACAATAAGATAAGAAGCAGACAGCCCGGCCGGCCAGCGACAGTATGATCTGCTGAGCATACAAGTCGTTTACTGTAAAATTGTATATGTATTCATGAGCAGTACAAAGCATATACGGTGATTCGAAAGTATTTTCATCAAAAAATTGATTTGAACTGGAAAATATATTCTATAGATGATAGCAAACACAATTCAAATGAAAATTCAAAACTACTCCTAAACTCATATGCTCCTGGTCGAGTAGATTTTTTTTAAAAAATAGTAAAAAATTAAATTCAAACAAAAAAAAGAGAAAAGTGGCAACAAACACATCCAAGTTTCTAAAAAAGTGCAAAGTTATGTGATGGAATGATATTTTTGGTGTTGTGTGCGAAAAAGTATCAAGTCAGTGACTAACATGAGATATAAAAATATATTTTTAGAAAATGTTTTACTATTTTTTTAAATTCCTACTCGAACAGGAGCAATATAAGCACGGGAATCAAAACTGCATTTCCCAAAAACACATTGATCATTTGAGAAATATATCTAGTGGTCACTCAGTTTGTAGTTGCAACTCTCTTGTTAACCTTGAATTAGCATCGTTGGTGGTTGATCATGTTGTTTTGCACCTATTTCTTTGGTCACTATTTTCTATATTATTGTGTAATAATTTTGTTGTGTGTATTTTTATGTCTTGGTTAGCTTTTGATATCAGTTGCATAGAAGCGGGGGTAATTAATATTTTATGATATTAATATATACCATTTATCGTATTTTTTTGTATGAAGGGTGCAAAATCCAAGATTCTACCTTAGCGCGAAAAAAGCTGAATAGAACACAAATACCTATTTAATATAAGGAAACTCACAATTATAGAAAACATGAATAAAAACACAGTGATCATTTGAAACACACCAGTGGCCCCAATCTCGAGACTTGGGCTTCCCCAAAATGTCGATTCTTCGCTTTGCTTGCTGTTCATAACAGGCTTTGGACTTCTAGACGTCTTTCTGTTAGGGGATGGCATCAGCCCTCTTGTCAACGTTGCAAATGCAAGCCAGAAACTGCGAGACACGTTCTCTTCGAGTGTCGATATTCCAAGCGCATCTGGATCGCGGCTGCATCATGGCTCTCTTGCCCTTCACTTGTGTGGAGCGCATGTGAATTGGCCGACCAACCGTCCTTCACTACCGTCGAGCTATTTCCAATATTCCTTGTAGCTAGCGCGCCTAGAGGGTTGAGCACGGGTATCATCCTCATCGCATGAGAAATCTGGAAGAAGCGAAATGACATGGTTTTTAATAATAAATCCACGATGCCAATGGTGCTCATGCAGAAGATTAAAAAACGAAGGCAAGAACTGGATCCTCGCTAGGTCCAAAAAGCTATCCGAAACAATGGGAGAGTAGACCTTACCTTTTTTTTTTATTCGCGGGGCTTAGGGCTTTCTTCTCCTATATGAATAAATATCGGCAAAACTTTTGCTGGTTGCTTCGAAAAAAAAAAACACTAGAAGTAAAATGACGTTATGTGATATATACCAAATGATATCATGATAATTAACCTTTAGGTAGCTAGAAAAGCAGCACACTTTTTTTATTTTTTTGGCAATTGACGTCGGGGTACGTACGAGCATGTTTGACGTCTGAGCGAGCATCCTCCACGTCGACTAGACAGCTGAAAACATATCCCGTAGTAGTCCTAGTGTTTCGATCTGTCTCGAAAATGACCGGCCGGGGCAAAACAATGAGAAACGTACTCATCATCATCAGCAGCAGCATAAAGCATACGGTAGCAAGTGGGTGAGAAAACAAAACCTGCTGCTGGATGATGTGGATCAGAAGCGTACACAAAACCGTGCAAGTAGCGTCGTTGCCTCATTGAGCCGGGACGTGTGGTCCAGCAGCTTCCAATAAGAAGCGGGGCCCACGGCACATTTTCTTTATATTTTTCTTTCGGCGCTCGGGTCTCGGCACCGCAGCCGCGCCAGCCCCGCGCTCTGATTGGCAGCGGCCCCGGAGGCGGGGCCCACGTGGACGTGAGCGCACGCTCCGCGGGTAAGCCGTGGCGGGCGGTGGCAAAGGATTCCGGGGTGTTTTATTCTACATATTACGTCACCGTGGGCCCCGCTGCTGACGCAGGGCCAGCCCGTAACGTCGCGCCACGTCGTGAATGCAATCGGCACCCCAGTCTTGTCTCTGTCGTTTCGCGATTTCCCATTCGCTTTCTCCCGCTTTTGCCTCCTCCTAAACAATACATTCACCCAATAGTACACGCAATACCCCGTTCAGATGATTCAACAACGTACTAGTGTATGCTAGTACTAATTTCTTGGAAAATAAAAAAGTTCGTGCTCAGATTTGCAAATACAAACCACGTCACGACCATTTTATCTACACATGAATGTATACTAAAAAGACTCGTAAAAATGATTATGGAAGGCGTTTTCTGGGACTATGCAAAGAGTGTGGACCTGAATATACCGTTGCTAAATTGAGTATGGATTTGAATTGCAATATCACAAGTTTATTTTCATTCTTGGGTGGCCCGCAAAGAGTGCCTATGGGTACAAGGCAAATAAGCTTATTGCTTATATAAAATATATGGTGCGGGGAAAGTTATACAACCTTTCTGACTATGCTATTGACACATACTGATTGGCACGACATACAGATTTAGCAATATTCCTCTTCCACTAAATCATATACTATATGTATATCATTCTTGACATTTCTTTGAAACACCACGTCGTACTAGCGCATTGTCATGTAAGTGGGTTGGCTCAATTACCCATCCAATTTCAGTAACATTTCGTTTGCCAAAGCTGGGAAATTCTCTTCGAAATGGTATGAGTACAAAAACATGGATTCTTATTCTTAGGCCACTAACATGATCATAACCATCGCAAGATCCACCGAGATGTTCTCTAGCTAGCAACTGTGTGAATAGACTACATGAATATAGTCAACCATGGAAAGTAACAACTTAAACAGAACTAACCTTTTTTCATCAGTTGTTGAATTCGTATTCCTCGTCTTCCTATAAAATTATTTGAATAGACCTACAAACAACACACTCATCGAATCTTACATCTTTCTATGCACAAAGTGTGCCTACAACTTTTTCTTATGTCTTGATAAAGTGGCACCGGTAGTTTCTTAAGTTTGCAAGATTTCATTTACACAAAATACAGAAATATAATTCATAAAATAAACTTAATATTATGTTTCCGTTCACCATAAGTTGTTGCGTATAGAGATCTATTTTGTTAAATTAGAATGCACATATTTTTATCCTAAAGTGCAAAGCAACTAGTGCTAGTATCTCTTTTGGTAGTTTTCAACTTCAAAAAGGAATCAAATATGGTTTGTTTTATTATAGAAGTTGTCATAAATAGGTCCTATAACTAATCAATTTTGTATCCACCATTTGTCATGAGAACTTTATTAGACTAAATCCCAAAAATTATTTACTCTGGAAGTTCAAAATGAACAACTTGTTATTCATTTCAGTTTCCTTCTCAACATAAATAAAAGATTCAAATGTTTCTGCAAACAAAAACTCTTCCATAGGGTAAAAACTTTCTAGTGTTCATTTGGTGTTTCTCAATTAATTTGTTGAAAATACCATACCATGGGCTATGGGGTAAATGTTGGTGGGGTGACCGTAGCTTGTATCCCCCTCTGTCTCTAGGTCACATGCCTAACCGGTAATCCAGCGCCGTCCACAAGTCCTCCAATTGCGAGCGCTCGTCCGGATCCGGTCTCCCCGTTGTCGTCTCTCTCCAGTCTCCACCGTAGTCCCGTCCATCCATCCATCCAAGCTAGGCAGGCTGCTTGCTGCTCCCCCGAGTTATTGCTCCTACCTCCCGGGACGACTCTCTCCCATCCACGACCACGACCACCGTGCGTAAAAAATCAATCCCCAACAATGCCAGTAGCCTTTGTCCTTACATGGCCAGCACCAGAAGCCCTCGCTCTCCCTACTACCACTTCCTGCTGAGACGAACCAGATCGCGGCTCCTCCTCCGGCCCCACCAGCTAGCGACTTGATGGATCAACGGAAGCAGCAGCGGAGCGGCGGCGGCAGCGCGGCGTCGTCGGGCAAGCACGGCGGCGGCGGCGGCAAGGGGAGCGGCAAGAAGCCGATCAAGGTGGTGTACATCTCCAACCCCATGCGGGTCAAGACCAACGCCGCGGGCTTCCGCGCCCTCGTCCAGGAGCTCACCGGCCGCCACGCCGACCCCTCCAAGTACAGCGCCGACGACGACGCCGCGCGGCAGGAGCTCAGCCCCGAGGGGAGCGCGGCGGCAGGCGCAGCTGCCCCCGGCCACCCCGCCGCCGCGCCGGACTTCGCGGCGGCGGCGTTAGGCGGCGGCGACGGCGAAGAGGAGGAGGACGACATCTTCGAGTCGCCGCTGCTGGACAACGACTACTCCGTCTTCTCGCCGCCGTTCCTCTACGACTACCCGCACGGCAGCAACAAGGTGTGACCACTGACCAGCCACCCGATCCTCCCCCACCCTGCCTGCTCGCATGCATGTTAGCGCTGACGCGTGTGCCTGACTTCTTATTTGCATGTCACATGAAATTCTCGCTGTATTGCATGTGTGTGCCGCCATGATTTGTGCGTGTGAATCTCCGCTAGCTCCAATTTAATCCCTCACCCCCTCCATGATCGACCTCCGAATTCCCCGCGCGCATGCCATTATGGATATGTATCTTGGTTCTTAGCGTTCCCCTTCAGTTCTCTTTCTGTGGAGAAGAAGGTTACTAGCTGTAGTGATGCAATGTACGTAGTGTACATGTGTGAATATGCTTAGATGCTACGGAGTAGTTCTCATGACTTTTTTTTATTCCTGCGTTGGGTTGGATCGTATTCCATACTGTTTCTCTGATTTTATGGTCACCTTTTCCATCTGCTGCCTTCTTTGGCATGCTCAGCTGGCAATTTCCGCGATCACCCACCACTTGTGGGTGTACTCTCGGTATGGAGAGCTATGCCGTGTTCGTGACTTTCTCGTGAAGCTGTACCAACACGCTATCCTAATTGCGCCTCGATGCGCCGTCTTAATTGTACAGCACGCACCATCTCATACTTGATCAGAACAAACATGTTTCTGAGATTCTCACGAACTGCGGACTGAAACGACCGTGAAAACATCAGCTCATCATTACAGCACATTCTTTTCTCCCCCCTTCTTCACTTCTTGGGCGATCGCGATAGGAAACGTGTCACAACCAATTCGCTGCCTTCCTGTTTTGGTTCTTGGTTCGAGATTCTTCTGAATTTCAATGTTTAATTAGCACCGTACGTTTGATGTGTTTCTTGATTCTTGGAATACTATTTGCCACATTTGGTTGTCATTTTTTCCATGCATGATTCTTCTACCTCCACCGATTGGTTTGGCGTTCCATAACCTACTTTTGTGCTCTTTTGTCCTTTCCTGGTTTAATTGGTTCAACAATAAATGATTTATTTATGCTACTTTTATTTGCTGAATGTTTCTGCGTACGTCTGTTCAATATCGCGGTATCTGTTTGGCAAAGGTGCTGCACCTATTTCGGTATATTTCTTGATGGGGGGATGTCTACTAGGTCTCGTAACCACATAGCCACGGTGATCGATCAAAGTTCTTAGCACTCTCTAGTTTTTTTAGAAAAATATTAGCGCTCTCTAGTTAATGTATATATAGAGGTTTCACACAATATCTAGACGTAGTACTAATACAAATTCAACCAAAGAATATCATGCGTACATATCTACTTATTTGGCTCCAAAAATTTCTGTCATTAGTAGTTTATAGATTTAGTTGTTCTTGGTCCCGTCAAGCTTGTTTGGTTCAAAGCAATTTCATAGGCACTTTGGGGGATTCTATTCCTTACAATCTCTTCCTACACGACTTGTTTGGCTTGTATGTTTGAAAACCATAGAAATATTTCCCATGGTTTACTTTGGATGAAACTCTAAACTAAAATGGTGTTGACTCCAACCTCGTGGAAATATTACTTGTTTCTACGATAATTGTGAACCTAATCCTTTAGGATAATCTTTGTTTTTTTCTTGTGGTGCAACCAAACAACTTCTACTGGTGATTTCTGTGTTATCAATTTATGTAGAATTTAATATCGCGTGACATGCAAATCATTTTTTTATTCTAGTGTTTTTAGAATGGATCGAACCAAAGAGGACCCTATGATTGTACTGCTCCTTGCATAAACGAATTTCCCCATGTTCAAGACGTGACATATATATATGGCATGTTGATAGGTAGTCTTACAAAAACTTCATTATCGATTGTACTTTGAAGTATAGATCTCCGCTTGTAACAAATATGGATAGGTGGTATCTTCATAATGCATGTGTATAGTTTGAATATATCATGATTATGATTGGAGTATATGTTGATTAGTACCACGATTTAGGAAAAATATCAACTAGCTCAAGCAGTTTAAGCAATAAACACACATGTTTTCATGACACCAATATATAACCCCTGGTTTGCTATTTCAAACTCAAATTTTATCTCGGGGCAACCTATTTTCATATCAATTTATTGCTAGGTGCATAATGGTTTGCATTGTATATTGGTCTGTGGTTTGCATCAAATATGGCCCTTGTGTTTGATAAAATGCAAATTGATTTGTTTTTATTGTCTCATTCTTTTTTACTAAGATGAGCAAGGCGATTTATCGCTAACAACTCATGAACATTGTATTGCTTTCTCGTCAAATTCTATGCATTATGATCGATAAGATCATAATTCTATATAATTCAAAAATAAAAATACACTTATAAGATGCATCAAACTATTAGGTTATACTTGAGGCTTTTAATCCCCTAATATTGGTTGTTAATCAGAACAAGACAGATGATTTAAATTCAGTGTCTTGAGTAATACGATTTATATCGACATAACGCACATGATCATTTTGTATATGAAGAGGAGAATGTACCTAGCACTCCTAATCCCAACACCTGTAAATCATGAAAATTCTGATATTTTTTGTAAGGCGCCCTACATAAAGATAATTAACAATAGAATTGAGCTGCTCCCCCTCCCCATTTGGAATCGAAAGTTTTGCGCAGGGCTAGAAGATATATCATTCAAGCAAGCTCATGTCATATTCCACTAGTTTATCAGATATTCCTAGGAAGATCAAAATATCAGGTCTAACAACTATATTGTTTGCATACTTACAGACAACATTTGATCAATGTAGTGAGATGAAATATGTTGGCCAGTTCAACAGAAGTAGATATAGTAGTTAACTATCTCAAGGTTTTAACCTTCTATAGTCCATTGTGGGGACTCTTGTTGTATGGTTGGCAAATCACGCCCTATCTTTGGATTCTTTCCTCACTCTAACACTTTCGAGGTTGCAATAATAATTGCCGAGCCACAGTTTACCAGAAGCACACTATCACGAAAGGTGGCTGAAGGGTGCCATTGTGATTTGTGTCCCTTGTGTAGTACTTTGCATAAGCATCTTAGAGGTAATATTATACCCTCCTCTATGTTGACCTTCCCATGGTCTTGTTATTATCTTGAAGCAACACTACAACATATAAGTGACTACAACTATCATCCTAGACTATTTTTGAACTCTTTAGATGATCCTAGCATGAACGATTAAGATGGATGACTCGTATGCAGTTATGATTACCAAATAGGAAGATGATTGTAGGTTGGAGAAATGTCTTAAATGTTCATACACAATTTTAAAAATGTATGCCCTTTACTAGCCCCAAAGGTTCACAATGTCATCCCTTGACATAGCTCTTCTTTTTCCATCGAAGCTGACCCATAACAACACCCCCCAATCAGGTGAGTTCTGTGTTGAAGATGTTGAAGAAAACTCATATTTTGCACATTAGTTTTTATGACGAATAAAAAGGCCCACATAAAATGTATTTAATGTAAAGAATAAATGCATCAATTTTTCTCATCAACCCTAGCATCCGGTAAAATATAGGAACGGATATGTAAATAAGAAAATAGTCATAATTCAATGGGGAAGTCTTGCATGGAACAATCACCTTCGCAAACTTACTCCCTAATTTCCACCTTTCTCCCATAATCCTTGTCCAATCGTTCTTTTGAAATCCTAGCCTCAGGCGATCATTTTTGTCCTTGAATAACGTTCCTAGGGCTTCTTGTTGAAAGCTGAGTGGTATCACAAAGAGGTGGTTGAGTGGAAGTGATGTGGTTACCTCCCAAAGATGCGATGAACTGCTACTAGCAGAACTTCGCATACCTCCACAAGGTTGTAGTCCCTGCTTGTGGCCCAACAACTACATTGAATCAAAAGTAGATAGGCCTCTTCGTAAGTATTCTCTAGGTTACCAAACTTGAGATAGCGGTTTGCTAGAAGTCTTCAAGAGAAAATATTTGCTTTTGGAAATCTTCGTGTTCAGTCGGAACAAACCTTTAAGTCAAAAAGTCCACAAGCAATGAAAACATAAGAAACTAATAGAACATGATCGCAATCAATTGTGGAGGTAGGTCACCTGCAACCATCCACACATGGGAAATATCAAAAGATAAACAAAAACACATGAATGATATTAGTGATAAAAATATGTCGCACCCTGTTTGAATGTTAATATCGAGGACCCGAATTGGAATTTGAATTAGGTCTTCTCAATAATGCGTTTGCTTGTCTTTGCAATTGATAATTGGAATTATAGCCCATTTCACGGTGTTGGACTAGAACTAGTCTTCCTCAATATCAAGCATACCCCTTCGTATTAGTGGAATTTGGACCGCTATCGGACAAAAACTCGCATTGGCACAATCAACTTCACTTGTCGCCTTTTTGGGAGGATCCCTGTTATATGTACCTTCTTCGGAGTATCTCGGCCATTGTTGATGTTGCCGCTAACGATCTCATGGATTAGATAGCGTGGTTGTCGTCATCTGCAACGCCTTTTCCTCTTCTTCCTCAACTTCGGGGAGATCTAAACCACCAACATCCACTTTGGTTCATCTTCCGCCTATTCTTATTTGTGATCCAAGGTGAGAATATTGTAGCCCTTGTTGTGGACGAGGCGACGACAATAGAGGAGCTCATACTGGATCAATCCTTCTTAGGGCCCTTTTGTTTGGGCTGGCTGCGGCTGGCTGTGGCTGGCTGTGGGTGCTGTGCAGAAAAGTTGCTGTTCAAGAGAAGCTGCTTTTCTGAGTGGAGGTCTTTGGCAAACCAGCTGGCTGTGTGACTGTAGATAGTGGAATTGTCTGAAACGCCCTTACATTTATGAAAAGTCATCAGAACACGTATTTTAACTGATATACATTGTAATAAATAACATACGGATCATCCTTTTTTTAAGGATCACTATACAGTACCATGAATACATGAGAATATGCACACCAAATAATTCATTTACACTAGCAGACCATATGCATTAGTACAATTTTTATATGAGTCATTTGCATCAGCATCTGTACGTTCATCTTTTTTTTACACATATAGCCGAAGAGCAAACAGCGGTACAGTATTCTAGTACTAACCGACAGCAGATCAACGATGCAATCAGCAACAGCAGATCGGCGGTAGCAGCGATGCAATCAGCGACAACAGATCAGCGACAGCAGATCGGCGGTAGCAGCTCGCGCGAGCAAGCAAGCAGCAGAACGGCCGGCAGCGGGGCGCGTGGAGGACGGCCGGCCGAGGAAGCTGGCGTGGAGGAGCGGGGCGAGCGGAGCGGGGAGCAGCGGATCTCCGGCCGAGAACGGGCACGTGGACGACGGCTTGGGGCGGGAGGCGGTCGCCGGCTTGGGGCGGGGGCGGGGAGCGTTCGGGGAAAGAGAAAGGCGGGGGAGCGGCTCCGGCCGAGCTCGGGAATGGCTCCGGCATCGGTGGAGAGTACCGGGGGAGGAGCTCCGACGATGGCCGAGCTTGGGAGTGGCTCCGGCGGGGGTGGAGCATGGCGGGGGAGGATCTCCGGCGGACGCCGAGCTCGGGAGTGGCGACGGCGGCGGTGGAGAGTGGCGGGGGAGGAGCTCTGGCGGCGACGGTGAGATCGAACCTTATCTTTCTTTCGATGGGGGGTATGGGTACTAGGGAATCGGGTGCAGCGGTTCGGTCCACCGATGGTAGTTTCCTTGTAATATTTCGAAAGAACATGACCAATTAGTTTTACCCTTTCGGGAGGTGAGAGCGAAGCCGCGGGAAGCACCTCCTCCGGTGCTTTTTCTCGCCTGTCTGTTTCGAGCGTGGCTTCGGAAAAGCCTACCGCACCGCGACCCCCTTTGTTTCATTTGCCCTGCTTTTTTTGGTGGAAAGTAGCTAGAAGCCCAAACAAAAGGGCCCTTACTCGTCGACGCGACATCGACAACAAAGGAACTTAGATTCGGGGTGATCGCTCCTCAGCTGAGAGGAAGTCGACCTTTTCCTCAACTCCAGCTGCAAACACCTTCTTTCTCCACTTCGATAAGTCTTGTCTCGAATTTTAGGGTTCCAGAAAGAGGGCAACCAAACAACATATGGAAATGAATTTCGTTATGATTTCATATGCCATCCAAACACTTGCATTGAAACCTCAAACAAAAACTAATTGGCGACATTAAAATTTGAGATCCAATTCCACAATTCAGGGCCACCAATATCGACAGCCAAACATGTTGTCAAGTAAAAAGTGAGTTGGAAGTTCACGAAAGTCACCTAGGTCAACACCATCACACAGTGTGATATATTTTCCTACTCGGTACCTATGAGCACACGTGGCCACATACTTAATTAAGATGGATACGAGATCAACCTTGCGATATATGACACTTTGTTGGAATTGCTTTAGCCACAATACTTCGTACTACCGTCATTGCCTTCGAACTTTGAAGTCCATTCCTCTAGCCCTCCTTTTTATCGAGATTGACGCGGGGGGGGGGGGGGGGGGGGGAATAAATCCCCACCGCTTGTTCCATTCATCGAAAAGTGGCCTGGCGGACCATGTTCTTACAACTGATGGAGAATTTTATAGGGGGATACAAGGGAAGAGAAGACAAAGAAAACACAAGAAAAAAGGCGACTAGAAATAAGGGGGAAACACTAAGGGAGGGGGAGGTTAGCAAAACGAAGCTAACCGAAACCCCCGTGAGGCCAACACCTAGCCACCGCCAGAGGATCTCCGGTGAGAACCTCATCACCGAAAGCAAGTAACCCGATGACGTAGGCAGAAGAATACATGGACACCAAAAAACAAGAGCACCCAAGGGACATCGATGGCACGGTCGAAGGGCGTCGGATAGTCGATACAGGGCGTCGAATAGCCGAAGGGCGGTGCGCCGCCGAGACCAAACACAGTCGAAGGGCGTCGGATAGCCAAGACTGGGGCGACGACACCGGTGTGTCGCCCCTGTGGTTGAAGGGCAACGCATGCCGAGGCCACCCCATGACATCCAGGGAGCTTATTGTTGGGCCACCATGACCGCTGCCCAAACCCGCAGGGTACAAGCCAAAGGACTGGCAGGAGGCGAGAGGCAATGCCGCCCAATGCGGGTCAGGCTCCAAAGCGATGCCTCCAAGGAGGAAGAACGACGCGGAGACGACGCCATCGCCTGATCCACGGTAAGCCAGGATCGGGAATTTCACCCGGAGCACCGATGGGAGAGCACCACACAAGGAGGACACCTCCAGGGAGGAGCATGATGCCCGCAGGCGCCGCTGCCCATAGGCTTTCGCCCAACAGTGCCTCCATGATGCATCGGAGTGGGTCGGCGTCACCACCCTGCAGCAAAAAGGGAGCGCAGCAGAGGGCCCAATGGTGGGAGACACCAAAACTCATCGCCGGCGGACGCCAGCAGGCCAGAGCGGGCGCGAACCAGAACCGGTGCCCCATCGACACGCCGGCAGCACCACCGCGACCTCCATCACGCCCAACTCCAAGAGCAGGAGGGGGAGCTGCCACCTCACCCCAAGCACGCCGAGCAGAGCCGGCGCCGCCGCACCGACGGACGACCGAAGACCGCAGCTAGGAGGCGATGTAGGAAGACGGGGAGGTGAGGGCCACCGGGGATGCGCGCCGGCCGCCGCGTCGGGGCAGAGCCTCTCCCACCACGAGATCCTGCCGTCGGGGGCGACGTCGCGCGTGAGAAAGGAGCCCCGCCGTCCGCTGTGCGGGCCTCACCCGGTGGTTTCCTCAGGTGGCGACGCGGCGGGGAGGGCTGGCGAGAGGGGTGGCGGCGCGGTAGGGTTAGGGTTTCCCCCGAGCCGCCCAAGGGAGGCGACGCGGGGGTCGGGTCGTTGACTCAAATCATCATAGTACGCGGGGAGGGCTAGAGGAACCCTCTAGCCCTCCTTATTTAGTGCCTTTACCTTCCACCAATCGTCAAAGTATATGATTGACTCCTATATCAAGGAACTGATAGGGATTACTCACGTCTCATTATCACGATCGTCATTAATAGACATGGCGTTGGACCAAGATGAATCCTTAACAACGATCCTACAATCTTATGGAATTCAAATTTGAGGGATGCGAAGGAGAAAACTTTGGAGATAATGTTATCAAGAACATGTGCCATGGAGTGGCATGGTGGTTGTTCTAGGTGACATGGACAATCGCCCTCTCCAAGGTGTTTTCTCTTGAATAAATGCAAGCATCTTTACTGGATTTTGTGGATAACACACACAGGATTCCTTCGGTGTCCCTTGACAACAAATATTTTTAATGAGCAGAGCAATAACTACATGAGGGTGACCCAACCCGTACCAAAATTTGTTTTAGCTTTTGGTTGCTTGGCTAGTATAATTCCTAGTGGGAATGCTCCTCTTGATGAGGATAATAAGGAAATATGCACTATGGCACACGATAATTAAAATAGAATAGAATCGTGACATCTTGATATTAATTAGTGATCAACACGAAGTTAAACAGAGAAAAATAGAGGAGAATATCAAGAGTAAACATTGGACAAGATTTGTAAGAAATGGACTCATAAAATACACTGCTCATGCATGGAGATGTGGTAATCATTGTGTCATCACCATTGGTTTTTGGCATTAATCCCACCAGATGAGATTCCTCCTCTTCATACCTCCAAAACCACCATCCTAAAATATAGTTTGACTTTTGATCCTCCATGTGCTAAAAAATCTACACAACCAACTTTGAATTAATAGCACATCATTGCGTAAGGGGTTATACCCCTGATCCAACATCCATCGCTAAGATCAGGGGTTTATATACCTCTGATAATCCAAAACCATTGTTCGTCACATTCATAGTAAGAAGAGTTGAGGAGCTACAACCATCATAATACAAGGGTTATCCGCCATCAATTGATTGCGTGGAGCCAATGATGTAGAACTTGTTGCCATTGACGGTTGGAAGGCGTACTATGATGATTTATCGAGCGAGAATCTATCATAGTCGTACGCCATAATGGAAGGGGCGGATGTGGTCATTGCTTGACAAGGAGAACTTGGGAGAGGAGGATGGTCAATAGTGTGAACTTTGGAGTGAGGGGCTAAGGACGAACATAGGGTGACAGAGTGTAGGGGATAATTGTGGGTGTTCCCTAGGGGACGTCGGTGTCCCGCGTGCATCACCTAGTATAGTCTTGAAGCATCTTGCACCCCTAGTGGTCCTACCTCCGGTCAACCAAACACACAAAATTTGCATCATGTGAGCCTAATACCAAACACACAAAATTTGCATCATGTGAGCCTAATTGGACATAATCATGGAAACAAACATTCCAAAAGGAACGGATAACTTGGTCTAGGGTATTGGGAATCAAAAGAGCAAGGGGAGATGACAATTTGAATGGACCTAGATGTTAACCATACACAAGGTGAATTAGTCTTTCAACATAATTTTGGAGGTTTCATCCTAACGCACATGTTAACTAGTTAGATTGGTTTCAAACATAAATCAAAAATATTCTAGGCCCAAGTGAACCAACACCCAATGTCTAAATCAGGTTTGCCTTGGGTGATAAGCAAGCAACACAAACCTACATAATATATATTACTACTAGAGAACAAATATGATATGCAATAAAGTAAACAAGACAAGTGGCAAACAATGTTTATTTAGAAGTTGGGATATTCACCATTAGCCAAACCCTTCCCTCACCTTACAGTTTGTAACGGACATAACAAAGAAATCTTTCGTGGAAGAGAGTTACAATGGGTGATTAACAAATGCCCATGTGGGAAGAAGATGTAGCATGTCGTGACACTGTAGTTTGGCTTGTCCGATCCCTCGAATAGCTCCTTGCAGATCCCACAAACTCCTTCGTCTCGAGTGCCACATGTGTAGTGCATCTGCTAGTATCCACATGTTCATGGCGGATTTCTTGATTCGTCCGCACCACTCAAGCTGGTGGTGACTAGAGTTTTCTAGCTCTTAGAATCGTCGTCATCTCACATGACCTTTTGATTGTGGTGCCTCTACCTTATATAGTTGTCTGCTTAGGCGCACAACACTTATGACTCCATCGGAGAATCCAATCTATCCCGGTGTCACTCGGGTTCACCCGTCGCGACAGTTAGGTCATATCCACCAAGTCTCGTTCCCTTTAAATGTATGACCTTGTAGGTTCACGACCACACGAACACAACTAGAATTACTCCTCCAAGTCACTCACCCCCATGTACACTCGGCCCCAAGTCGATAACAGGCAGAGTCTCCTAGTAGAACATGCCAGGTCTTGAGTAACGTAAAGTCATCACAATGAACCTTCACCATGTGTCATATGGAGTAGTCCCTCTACCTCATGATATAGCTTGTCAAGTTATAGGTGAGTGCTTGTCATCCCCTTAATAACTCGAGCTCTCTTCTTGACCATGTGATATAGATAGGAGCTCTCTTCTTTACCGAGTCAATTAACTAAGGACGTGGCATACATTGTTTGAGACTAACAAATGACAACTTGCACTATGCATCACAAAGTGGTTCTGTCTGACTCAGTAAACTCCTTTACCAAAGTTAGTGATATCGGATTGGCATCACCATGTCCATGACTTGTGAAACTGGGTCATCAACGAGGTCGTACTCTAGTCAAGGATATGTGTCCCCGTAACTTTATCGACTAGGGACCATTAGAACAAGCAAAATACAATATATAGTTTAACAACTGAATCACATATTCGATGATACATATAATTGATGATGTTCGAAGACAATACAATATCTTAGGCAGATTCACCTACTTCTACAAAACAAAAGTCTTGTTTTACACCGACCATCTTGTTTGGAACTCTTCTAGCTCACAACACCTCGTTCAATATGAACACATATCCAAATTGCCACCAAGAGTCGTCATCATCAGTTTGGAAATTAGTATCAGTGTCCCCTTTAAACGAGCTCATCCTCACAATATACTAGGAACATATGCTTAGTCCGAAGTGCCACACAGCTTGCGTCACGGTTAACCAAAATATACCTCTGTAACTACCCAAATACGTAGTATCATTTGATAGACCTCGAGCTAGCTAGTCGACACACAACTCGGATCACGTGGGATCTCTGGTCTAAAGACGTGGCATATCCATTGATTGAGAATAACAAATCACAACTATGCTTGTTGAGTCTCAAAGAGGATATATCCGAGTTGGTAAAGTCCATTAAGTTAGTACTATCGGATTGGCATCACCATGCCTATGACTCTGAAACTCAATCCTCCATCGAGTTGTACACTAGTCAAGGATATGTGTCCCGTTAACTTTATCAACAAGAGAACATTAATACAATCATCATTCAATATATAGTTTCATAACCGAATCCCATATTCGACGATACATATTGATAATGCTAAAGGGCAATATAATAAAATATGAAATACATTTAGGTAATATCATCATCACGAGATTGCCTCTAGGCCATATTTCCAACAGAAGCAACCTTCACAAAATGGAAAGGTGAACTTCAAAGGCTCATGTCTTAAAACTATTGGTTAGAGGTTTAGGCAGATTCACCGGTCTATACAAAAGAAAAGCTTGTTTTTACACCGACCATCCTGAGATTGTCGTGAAAAAATGGTTGTAGAGACCTACTCACATAAGTCAACAAATCATGGATACTCGAAGATGTCCAGATACTCCATGGATACTTAAATGTGCTCATCAGCGCCTGACCCGAAGTTGCGGATCATCCTAGGCACATTAGCACCTACTATTTGAATCGGAGTTTCGAACCAAACAAACATATCCTCGAGGGGATAAATGGGGCGATTCGAGTGAAATCCCATGTAGATCTAACTTTCTATTCACTCTTGGGATTCGGTCGGTCCGGGGAGGGGCCACCAAGAAAGAAAATTAAAGGGTTTAGTATCCAAATTATCCATTTTTTAGAGAGACGTGATTGCTACTCCCTGAGATATGCATATAATCCTACTGTGTGTGCTCCGAACAAGATATCACCCTCTCGGTGGAGTCCTTAGCATCACCGGTCTTCACTCTCGTCATTTACTCGCCCTTGGCCTCAAAGATCTGGACGACTCCTCTCCTTCAGGCCATTTACCTATGCATATGGAGGCCACAAGACGGGAAATACAAGCTCACCGCCTAATATTATCATATGTAAATACCAAAAGCAATGTGCATAGGTCTTCAACGTGAAGGACATGGTAATCAGAGTTGCATGAAGTCTTTCATGATGACCAACATGTAGTGGGTTACCATCATTGATCTGCTCGTAGAACCACCATAGTTGCATGTCATCAACATAGTGGACGATCCTAGGAGGCTTGCATGTCCCTCTATCTCTTTTCACCGCCACCTACCTTCACATCACCCTAGTTTTCGAGTAGAATAGATCATTAAAAGTATGTTCTCTAGACCAAATAGACCAAGCGAATGTTGAGCATGAATTACTCGACGAAGATTGGCATCTTCTTCACTCCTCACCTCTGAATGCTCCTATATTAACATGGAGAACGACCTAAATCCCGCATCTGTAATACAAGTGGTAAACATCCCCCTAAATTTAATAAATCACACATCACTAATGCAAAATAAATCTAATAAATCCGTCCGAAATTTTTCCCAAACCCAACACAAATGTTGAGCCAATGTAAAATGTGTTGTCACAAATAGTCGGAATGAAAACAATATTGGTTTTTAAGTGAAAATCTGCCACAATACTCTATAAATAAAAGGGGAGCTGATGTTGTCGTTTCTTGACGGAGATCCCTTAGAGATGAGAGTGGTCCTATAGTGCGGGATGTGGAGTGAGGGGGCTAGAGCGAGCGCACGGTGATGGGAGCGTGTGGGATAATGGTGTGTTATCCATGGGATGCCTATCTCCCGAGCCTATCGCCCGGGCCAGCCTTGCGGCACCTTGTGTCATGGCAAGGTGTGGGCGTTTCGTCAGACTAAACCGATCGGTTTGGTTCTTAAGTTCTTGAGAAACTTCGGTTCTATAAAAATGAGTAACCACCGATTCCGTGGAGAATTAAGAATCGAAATTTTTAGGACCAAAATTTTAGTTCTGTTATTGGTTGGAACCGAAAGAATCGATGTAGAGGGGAGAACCACATAGGATACAAAGCGAATAGTGTTTACTGATCAGGGCTCGGGTGGAACGAGGTGGTAGGGTGGCGTGGGGTTGGAATGATGAGGAGAGAAGGTGTGTGCATGTTGGCCTAGCATTTTTCATGGACATCTGTTCTGGGATGAAGACATGGAGATTAGCCCTTATAACATATGTTTCACTTTCTTCGGTTATTTTGGGCACTAGATTTGGAAAAGCAAATTACTCGAAGTAGTTCAGTTCTTCAAATTTGAGAACCGAAGCATGTACCGAAATTATCGGGCTCGGTTATTTGGGCTCCATCCCGGTTCTTTCAGTTCCAGATTTTGGTTCTTGGCTGATATGGCCACCCCTAGTCTTGGCTAGCCTGGACAGTGTAGTGCATGAGTAGACCATTCCTCTGGAGCCTGCCCTAAGGTTGCTATAAGAAGCGCTCATACATGTCTTAGGCCTCGTGTACGCAACCAAACGCATGGATTTGCATGTGGTTGACCTGGTTGGACCTAATGTAGGCAAGCAAACATTCCCAAAGGAAAAGATGACTCAATCTAGGCTTCTTAGAATCAAAAGAACAAGGGGAATACAAAAATAGGAATAGATCTAGATGTAGACGAAACACACAGTAAATAGGTGTTAGAAAAAATTACGGATTTGGCTTCACCCTAATAAAAGTTAAATGGGTTGGATCTTTTTCAAGCTTAAATCATAAATATGCTAGGCAAAACTAAGTCCACGAACACCCTACGTATAAATCGAGTTCCCCTTGGGTTACAGGAAAACACTTGAACTATAGATCAAGGATGAAATGCAGTGAAGAAAAGTCGACAAATGGTAAACGATGTTCATACCAAGTTAGTATATTCACCATTAGTCAAAATCTTACCTCACACTTGCCACTCGACACAACAAAAATATATTTTTAGGTAGAGAATAGCAATGGAGAGTGAACAAATGATCCTAGGGTCAAAAGTAACCTTGCCAAGCCAGAAAGGTGAATTTTAAAGTCCGAGGCCTTCAAATAACTAGGCGTTGGAGGGCTAGGCAGGTTCGCTAGAGCGAAAGCCCATTTAAAATTGACTAAGATCGAATGGTTGTCGAAGTGGTTGGTTTGGACATGCAGACTCACATGGAGTCCACAAAGCCTACATACTTGAGACTAACCTCTAATGTAGGTACGCCTTTTGAAAGATCGAGGTAGATTTACTTGAGAAGGTGAATTACACATTATCAAAGTTTAGTCATAAATTTTTATTATCATGCGAACTTAAAGTCTAGGTTCTCGATGCAGCTCTGCCAAATAGTGACAAGAATCACCACGCAAACAACACAAAAGAAATACAGAAAGTTAAGAACTCGAGAGGCAACAGAACAATGAATGTATCTCGTAGTTCACATTGTTTGGAAGATGCCATGTCTTTGTTAGAGATATAGGGTACTTATTCCCATGGTTAGTAAGACCATACATTTGTATCCATGATCTAAAGTACACCATGATTTTTTCCAACTACTTGTGGTATATATCTTGAGGTGATTTTCTAACCTTCACGAACTTTTTGAGGCCACTCCACACACATGGAATGTTGCAAATGATTCCTAACTTTCTAGGAGACACTTACATTTCTCCAAGGAAAAAGATTTTGATCACATGGTTTGTGACTCTTGCTCGATGTTTAGTAAGGCTTAATCAATTTTCTCTTTAAAAGATTTCCTCTCTAAATATGAACTCTAGGCGTTGAAGAAAGAAGCAAGCCATCTCTTGGAGACCACAAAAGAGATTGGATACGAGTCACCAATATCTTGGGGGTCAAATTCCTTACGTAACATCAGGAAAAATAGTAAGTTGCTTCAAATCACATAATTTGGTAGTTCCAACAAAGCTCAGCAATGCCGAGATTCAAACCAATAACACTAGTGACTCAAGGTTACGGATCTCGACAATATCGTGTGGAACTCGGTAGTATCAACTTCTCATAAAACAAGAGGGAACCTAGTGTCATTCGTTTCGACTCGAATCATAGTCATACCAAATTTTAAGTGATCCGAAGAACCACTTAGCACTAGTCCGTGACGGGTTGTCTCATAGAAGAACTAGATACATGGCTTGTCCGTGACGGCCAACCTTATCACCGAATAAACGGGTTTGCTAAAGGGAACCTTATCGTATGGAATTTTATCGTGCACAATTTTACCCCAATAGACATCGTTGAGAATAAGATCCTTCACCTTTGAGCTTTATTTGTATCATCATCATCTCACCAATTTTGATAAACCATTTGCATGATTGATTCCTAGATCAAAAGAAGCCTCTTTGACATGATCACGCAGGGATGGTTTCCACAATCTGAAGAAACCCATACTATGATTCATTATAAAATTCTTGTTAAGGGGGCATCATCAGTAAATTCTTTGATACATCAAAGATACCAATTGTTCCCATCATTGTTCTTTGGATCACATATATTCTTAAATGTAAGTTGGGGGTGTGCATAATGGAAGGAGCCCATAAATTACTCTTATATTTTGGTTGATCATCAACCCATGGTTTAATATTTCACATTATATGTGACCTCTTGGACCACATTCTCATCTCCAACTTTACCAATCACTTCCTTCAATTTCCCGAAGATGATTTGCATTAGATTTTAGCTACCAATCAAGACAAGACAAAAAAATAGTAAGCAATATATACATCAAGCCTAAAAGACAAGCTAAACTAGTTAGCTATGATTTATGTTCTTCAATCGAAATTGCTTTTAGGAATATTGATCTATGCTTTGTCACAACTATGAATTGCTCCCCGTTAGTCACCTGTTAGCCACAACTCACAATAGTCACTCCTTTGGTAAGCCGTGTAGACTTGATAGGGTCAACATGCTTCTTCTCTCCGTCAAGAATAGTTGTCCCAGGTGCATCATATCCCGGAGGCCTAATACCCACCCAAGTTATTGGTTGTGACAAAACTATAGGAAGCTCGATAGTCATAAAAAGATTGAAGGGAGCCGCTAGATTAGACAGTGATACCAAGTAAGAAACACAATAAAGAATAAAGTTTCAAAACACTAGTGAAAATCTCTCTACCAATACAATTAAAGATCCTTAGCTTTTGTCAGATCTTGGTATCAAGACTCTCAGAAATCCTGGATTGCTTAATTTCCCGAGTTCCTTTTCCGTCAGACCAGATTTGCCTTCATTGGGGCGTAGAGAAAGTTTTCTCCTAGTTGGATTTTCTTTTTAATATTATTTTTCTACCTTATTTTCCTTGCAAACTTGCTCAACAGCAAGGTGTGGACTCTTATCACAAATTGGCACACCTTGATTTTCTGTCTGAAGATGTGTTTTCAATTTTGATAAGCTGCCCTGGACAAAAAAGAGTCTATAGAGAAGCTGATGTCATTCTTGTAGCATAATCTCATAGAGGATATTTAGGATTGTGCATACCAGCCCTAGCGTCACCCTCTTCACTATCCGCACCAATGTTGTTGCTTGCAATCCCACGAAAACAAAGATGTGCTTGGCATGCCACTATCTCAGATGCCATTCATCTCCACGCCATATAGCCGGCAACAACAACATCAACAAGTAGAAAGCAAGCAAAAATAGTAAGCCAACAAGAACAACAAGCCTAAGTGATAGACAAAAACACCAAGTCAGCAAGAACAATAAGCAATCCTAGGCGACAAGAACACCGAGCGGTGGAGGGAGGGAAGGGATGAGGGGCGGGCGTTACCTTGAGAATTTCATTAAATTGTGGAGTACCACGAGAAAAAAGCACTTTCAAGAGGCACAAACAACCAAACCACATAATACTAGGGCAACCCTATGAATTCGAGTTCCCTAACTCTCCTAGGGTAGTACCGACATTCGACGAAAGTGTGTTTAGCAAAGATATCAAAGGATTTTCTTGGGCAAGGTAATAACTGAGTATTATAACGTTCATCCACACGATCATCCGAAACTCAACCCCCTTCATAGTACAACTTGTCATATACTTAGTGTGACTGAAATAACCACAAAAGAAGCTAGAACAGAATTCCAGTCTTCACATCCCAAGCCTTCCAACCATAGAACTTAATTTTCTGCGGTCCATACCCCTTGTTAAACTAGGGATTGTGGGACTAAGCACCTAATCATACTAAGTAGCATATTAATCCCTTAGGGGTCGTTTGGATCCCATCATTTGTATGGAATTCATTTTCAGATTCTGTGCTTAACCTGTTTGGATGTCATGGAATTGGAATGTCATTTCATTTGGAATTCCAGAGAATGCCTTTGCTATGTTAAGTCAATTCCTGTCCCTAACCCTGTCATTTGTCTGAAATTCATTTCATTTGACGGGTGCCAAACGTGCCCTTATCATTATGTCATTAATCATCAAAACCCACATACGCGGGACTAGATGCATTTTTACTTTTTGTCTAGAGTGCGAAACCAATTTGGACAGATTTATCAGATTGGGATATTCTTGATCGATTTGGTCGGATATGTAGAAATCTTTTTCATTATCATAGTGGATCTTCGAAAAAACGTACTTTGTATCGACTAAAGTATATACTTCGACTTTCATGCGCTAGAACTTTAGCTCGTAAACATAAAAGCACGGTACGAACTTTTATGCAACGATTAGGTTCGGCATTTTTAGAAGTATTTTTTACCGAAGAAGAGCTAGTTTTTTCTTTGATGTTCACCAAAACAACCCTTTTTTCTTTCCGTGGATCGCACAGTGAGCGTATTTGGTATTTTGATATTATACGTATCAACGACCTGGTGAAGCCTCTTAATTATCCTTGCCCAAGCCAAAACCCTTCTCAAGATCATTGTCGTCCGGTGAAGTTTCTAAAGTTTGAATCCTCGTAACCCAATACCATAAGCCTTAATTTAAGACTATCTACACTTGTCCATTATGACCAACTGAACCATAACGCTCTCTTCAAACTCGATGGCCATCTCGACTTGATGTCATCATCACATTATCTACTAACTACCCGTATGCTAGGATCTTCCTAATTGTTTCTACATTGTTTATACTGAAAAGAAAGTGGGGAGGTAACGATATATATAATCATTTTTTCCAATTTAAGCCCATGAGTGACACCTAACCCACATACCATAGTATCCATATCGGTCTCCTCAGAGTCACAATGAATTATTCTCTTGAATTCCCTTCTACAAGACTGACCTCACCCATGACCATATCTTCAAGCTATAGCTTGAACCCTTTACCTCGACATTTGGGTCCCTCACAACTTAACTAATGTGCTCACCATGGTCGACTCATGACCTCGCCCATGAACATATCTTCAAGATATAGCATGAACTACTAGACTCTAGATCTTGGTACTTCATAACTTAACTCATGAGATTTAGTCATGATCACCCAAATCAATTGTATTGGCTCATATGTTTTTTTAATATCATACAACCCCAAGTGTATCCAATATCGTTCATGCATCACCTATCGAACATACCTTCATATACAACTCCATGAAACCGTTAATCGAGGATTTGTCACTAGTTGCCAAAATCACATTTAGGGGCTAGATGTGCTTTCAAAACAAAATCCCCAAAAGTTACCCCGAGAGGTACCAAGTCAAAGTTGGAGACTGTGGTGGCATGACCCCGACTAGAAATTATATGCACGGGGCACCATCATGGTAATCTTACCGACACAAGTAGCCTTGGTGTGATATTGTTTCCTTGGGAAATTGGTGAAAGCTATTTCACAATATTTAATAGAGTTGGTGAGGGTAACAAAGATATGAGCTATGAACATGTGATTTGGATTCAATAGATCAAATCTATAAATTCCTAAAGGCTCATGGAATGATTTGAACCATCCATGTAGATAAGAAAGTTTCTAGTTTCATGTTCGACTAGAAGACAAGATCTAAATTAAACGTGAAGACGTTATAAGGAGCGGATGATCCGTACAAATCATGTGTTACTCCAATTAACACAGATTATCTGAGCATGCCCAATATGAGGGTAAATCTGTATTCAGTAATTTCTAGGTAAAAAATTCCAAATGTTGGCACTTAAGTGGCTAAGTCGGTCATTAATGACATCCAAGCTTCCAAATAGCCTTCACTGAAGAGACTAGATGACAAACATTTCTCACCTTGTACGTAGTAACAGGACAAACCAGGATTAATTCTTGATGAAATTAATGAATGCTGCAGCAGAATAGTAGTAATTCAGCAATGAATTTACATTGTTCAGCGTCTATAGAGAATTGAGAATGGTGTTACATTCAGAATGAAAAATAAAAAAAATGTGGAATTGGTTGACGAATAACTATGGCATTTCTCCACAAACCCTTAATTCTGGTGATCAAAAAGACATATTGTATAAAACCAAATCTTTGCATTTTCAAACAGTTGATACGATGTGGGTTTTGATTTTATACGAGGGAGTGTCTTGTTTTGATAAGTTGCGACAATCTTGGATTTAATGGGTACTGTCTGCGATAATTTTGAATTCATTACTGTCTGACAACTAGCGACCTATTATGTGTATTTATAATAGCATAATAGGGAGCAAGGAGCCAAAGTTTACAAATTTTAAACTGATTACCACATGGTACCTTCTGTATCAATTGGGAGTGCACTTCTATTCTTCTGTTAAAAACATAAATAGTAGAAACACATCTTCAGTCAATAACGTAGTACATAATAAGTGTTTGTTCTAAAAAATTTTTTGAGGTTTAGTGCTTGTTCTAAATCCATCATATGATTTAGTACAAAATCGAAAGACTTCTTTATCTATGTCGGTCTTCACTCATCTAATCTTGTCTAGTTTGTCTCGTTGTTTTCTGGTCCTTTTTTTTTAATTAGTCTGGTGTAGAAATTGATCTGTTATTACTTTGATGATACTAGTTATATGTTGTTGTTCACAGGCTCAACAATCAACTAATATCTTTTGTGGAAAATATATGTAGAAACACAGAAAGGAGGAATTCTAAAGAAAATGTTCAGAACGCAGTGCAAAATGCACATACTGGATATTAAACGAACTAGTGCAGGCTGAAAAGTTGAACTAAAGTACTCAAGCAATTTAATCGTATATGTTAATTTAATCATGTATGCAGTTCTGCTAATGATATCATGAAAGATAGCTGAGGATAAACAAATTAAAAATAATCAAAGTTAAAAGAGTGGTGTTTAAATTTAATTTCTCTGAATTAGAATGAGTTAATTGAGCTATTTGGCTGAACCACCCATCCATCTTGGTACCATATCATATGTTCATCCTTTTGTGGGGTTCTTAAGAAAGTAGGTCACTTTCTACCAACATTTCAGTATGGGCTCTGAATGGATGTAGTAACTAACTGCATCTTCAGTGTTTTTTGATTGGCAATCTGTTTCATTTTGTATGGCATTGATCTTATTTGACTGAATCAAAACAATCTAGCCTCTTATGATATGCCATCCACGTTGTATATCCTATATAGCATGCGGTCTCGTGCTGTGTTCTTGTTTACTGTAGAAGTGTTATATGAGTTGTTGATGAATTTGCTTTATGAAAAGGTGTTGGTTTCAGTTAGTTCGATGGTATGATTTTATTTTACTCTGAAAATCACAGTATATCACAATTTTTTCCGATTTGTTTTTCTGAACTTGTGTAAAAAACAACAACCACCTTTTAGTTTTTCTGTGTACATTCTTAAATTTTGAATCCATAGTTTACCAAACTTCCAGTCTCAGTGTAGCTTAGCAGTACCTTCTGCTTTGGTTGGCAGCCACCAGGATACCCATCTTCTACCTTGGTTGGCACCAGGTTAACAGCTTCTAGAGCTCACTAGGTAGTGATTACTGGCTTGTTAATGCGTCTTTCTCCTGATCTTCACATGCACTGAGCATCTCACAATCCTTTCAATGCACTTGTTGAAACGAAAACTGCTGCTACAGTTATCTCGGTTTTACACTGTTATTTTACCACATAGTTCAGACTTCAGAGCAACTTAGGTGTTGCTATGGAATTCTTACTAGCCATAACCTTTCCATTACAAGTTATCGATTGTGCTTAGAGCAACTATGATCTGGCAAGTACAATTTCTAAATTTCCCCCCGAATACTAAATGTCTGAACCCATAAAATGAGACCCTAGAAGAATTTGTAAGCTGCAGTCAGCAGATGAATTAGGATGTGTGCACGCATGAGATAATGGATTGTGCAGAGACCGGAAGTGGCACTGAAGCTTCATATTTAAATCCAAACTGGATGATCGGTTACTATCAGAAATCATCAAAGCTTGCCTGTAGCAGCTATATATTCTGAATCTTTGCCAAGAACATGCTTGGAATCTGCTTGCTTGCCCTGCTTGTGATGCTTGGAGTCTGCTTGCTAGCCCAACCTCCTTTCTTGCTTGGTCCTTCATGAGGTCTTGTTTGATTGCCCAGTGCTTGGTGGTAGGCTGATTGATCTCGGCTGGAGATCAAGTGATCTGTGTTAGGACAGTTGGTCCGAGCTGAAGAGAACCCCTGACTGCTGGCGCTCATGGTTTCTCGCAGAAAAAGAAGACGAGAGTGAAGATATTTCTCCCTACTGCTCAACCGACTTGGGAAAATAGTACTAGTACTCCAAGAATTAGGGAGTAGTAGCATCTTACAGGAACTTTGCTATTGGTTCGTAGACGAGCAAGTCAATTTGACTTTGGTCACTTGCTGTCCCCCGATTTTATGTAGCTCAGCACAGCTCTCTGCGTGTGCTGGCTGGTGTCTAGCGGCTTCTGCTCTTTGTTCTTTGCACACGCAAGCACTTTACTCTGTTGACGTGCACAAAAAGTTGCAGTTTTGCTTTGTCTACTGACAATTGCTAAATACGTCAGGATTAATTCTTCTTGCTATTTCTAAGTTGACTGTGCCAGTTGCACATCTTAAATATATGGTCTTGCAGATTGCCAGGATAACTCAGTTTTTGGTTTTATTTTCTTGCTCTTTTCTGCTGCGTTGCCCCGTTTTCTTCTTCTGTTTGTAGGTCTTTGTTCTTGGCTTTTGTTTTCCGTTTCTTCTTTTTGTTGCTCCTTTCTTCTAATATAAAACGAGAGATACGTTTAGCTGCGAGGAAAAAAAATGAATGATCTTATGTGCAACTTGTTTTTTTAATAAAGGGTGAATTTTATTGACATGTAATATTGTATCAAAAAAATATAAGATTACAAGCGCACACACGGCCTCTCCACGACTAGAGTGTACACAGCCAACACCAACACATATAATTAAAAAGAAAAAAAGACCTCCCAGTGTCTCGGTCTCAGTGAAGCGAACTCAAACATAAATCATCAACCATCAACATCAAGCGAACTCAGACAGCACTTGGACTGTGGAAAAAGTGTTTCAATAGCAACACCACTAAGAAGTCGCCGTTGCTATCCAACACGATCTTGGGTTTGCACCGGGAAGAAAAGTCTAAGCATATTTCAAATAATGCCTCCAACAAAGATATGATGTTGAACACCAACTTGTTATGTACAACAAATGAAGGTTACACCTAGGGTTTTCACTCTGGAGCTTCAGAGACTGCTCAATAGCATCACCAAACTTACGTCAACATGTACGGTCACCCTCATTTTGAATGAAGAAATCACCGCTACAAGATAGATTGTCACGCTTTGACAGTTGTACACGCTCAACATGGATATCATTCGCAATCATGACATACCACGTATACGCGGGCAGATCAAGGAATGCCCGCAAGCATCAACAAGGTCAGAGCATGTCTAATGGAACCCTCAAACCCTCAAATAACCGCTTTTTTACGGGTTTGAGGGTCCAAAAGTCATATAGTGGAACCCCTAAACCCCTAAATCCGTAAAAAAAAATACAGGTCGAGGTCCCAACCCCTCCTCCGGCCTGTAAATGTACAGGTTGGAGCACCCGACCCGGCCCCCGACCCGTCCCTCTTCCTCGCGAGCGCGCGAGAAAATTCCCCTCGCTCTCCACCCGCTCGCCCTCCTCCCTCCCCACCCGTGCCGCCGCCACCTGGCCCTGCCCCCTCCCTCTCCGGCCCGCCTCCTCCCTCTCCTCCCCGCGCCGCCGCCGCCGCCCGCCTCCTCCCTCTCTCGCCGCTCGCCTCCTCCCTCTCTCCCGTGCCCTTCGGCCTCCTCCGCCCCGTGCCCTTCGGCCTCCTCCGCCATGGAGCCGAGCGCGCCGCCGTCCGCCTCCTCGGCCTCCCGCGCCGCCGTCGACCGTGCCCCCGCTGCCGCGCCCGTCCCGCCGGCCCCCGCCCCCACCTCCTCGGCCTCCTACGCCCCCACCTCGTCGGCGGAATTGGCGGCCACCCACGTCGGGTACAAGCGGCGGCGCGCGGGGCAGCACCTCATCCCCCCCGCCGCCGTCGTCTCACCCGCCCCCACGACTGGGAAGATGATGATTTTGTGATGTAAAAACTATTGAACCATGCATCTATGATCTTCATTTTCTTGTTTGTTTGGAGTGAAAATTGTGATGATATATGTGATATGTGCTATGAAAATGTTTGAGGGTTTGAGGGTTTGAGGGTTCCAGTATTTGCCCTCGACCCTTATTTTTAAGGGTTTAAGGGTTCCACTATTTGCCTCCTGTTTTTCACAGCTCCAACCCTTAAATTTTGCCAATTCTCGACCCTTAAACTTTTAAGGGTTTAAGGGTTCCATTAGACATGCTCTCACAAACGCTACCAACGACCCCAAGTCTTTGACAGTGATAGGCCACTCAATAGAGAAAATGCGCACCTTATCTGAGTTGTGGCTGGTCACAAAAATTGCACCACAAATAATAATAGAGATGGCTCACTTTCTAGATGTTGGAAAAACACTTATATGTAAGGTTTGAAAAATACTGAAAAAAATCATGCAAGTAGATATTGAGTTGAAATTTACTTGTAATTGTTTGTCAAATAATACAACCATTTGCTATGTATGTTTTTCTAAATAACAAAATTGAGAAATTAAGTTTATAGGTGTGCTTTGCATCTCTGATCCGGTGTGACACCGGTATGATGCAAGTTCTGAGGCAAGTTCGGCCTATTCCAAAATTCTTGCCCAAATCTAGCAAATCATGAAGGGCGTGTTCAGCAATGGACCACTGAAAATTGGGTTACTCCGCGCTCTGTTCCTAGTCCACAGCTGAAATGCTGAAACCATACATGACAAGGTTCTTAAAAAATATCGGAATTGGCTTGGAAGTAGATACTGCTTACTCTGTCTATGTGATAAATACGAAAAAGGTGATCTCTTCGAGTGTTTGTTTTCGATTGGTATGAGAAGTTATGTTTGACTAATAGCAACACTTTAAAACCAAATTTTGAATGAAGTGGATATTGTTCTGTTTACTTCCACATATATGATGTACCACACGTTCTTGTCGAGACGTCACGTATTATATACACATTGCCGCTCTGCAATTTGACTTCTTTTTAAGAGTAAGTAAAGACACATTATTTTGCCTCGTAGGTTTGGATTCACACTTTATGGAAAATGCATTTCAGAATGTCAAAAATTTCGGATGTACATCCGTACATTCTATGTTCATATAAAAAAGTTTCGTGAAAAGAAAAAATTCTTGTGGCGCGAGTAAAAACGACAAAAAAAAATCTCGTGAAAACTTATTTTGGAGAACCAGAAATTGTCTGGTTTACATAGGCCACAAAAAACTTTTTTGTGAAACTTGTTTTGAGAACCAGAAATTCTTGTGTGGGAACTTTGTTTCAAATTTTTTGACATTTTAAAATGCGATTTTTATGTAGTGGGTGCATCTACACCTATGAGACAAAGCTGATTTCCCAACTGCATACCTCATATCATATAAGATAGCAGATCAAATACGAGAATTATTCCCCACGTCACGATCGAACAGGGAAAGAACAACATCTGACAACGTTGAGATGTATTGTTGAGCCATTTTCACCTGTTCGCACTTTTATTTGTGTTGGCTAGTGTATGAATTCATTATGTTATTAAAGCTCAATTTAATACCCGATCAACATGCTATTAATATAAAGGGAACGACTATGGCTCAATTGAGTGACAATTAAGTTAAATCTCAGTCAGATGATGTTATCTAATTGTATGAAACTCATTTGTAATTAAAAAAATCTCAGTTGCAACATATGTGCAACTCATGGAACTGGGAAAATATCAGTTGCAAGTTGCAATCTATATGCAACCCATGGGCAACTGGGAAAAACTGAGTTTTGACCCATATACAACTCACATGTTGCACGAATAAGGATGCAAATCTGATGATTATAGAGTTTAGTGAGCTCTAACTTTATTCTCACTCGAGCGAGAAATAGCAAAACCATAATATAAATAGTTGTGGTGTTCGTCGAACTCATCCATCAGGCCGAACTCGTTCATAAATGCCAATAGAAACAACCGAAAAAGTAGGGCAAGTAACTATAAAAACGTTTTAATCCTTGATTCACTTCATAGCATTTGTGGCTCCGATTTCATTCTTGTTTTAAAGAGTGATGAAATTAACTCAGCTTCAAGCATCTCATGCATGATGCTCCATTTCATACGGCAATTGAGGTGAACGATAGAAACACCATCGATCGTTCCTGACAATGTGATACATGCGCAGGATGCACCGTTCGACTTGATAGTTGGCACTTTGCATGCTGCCATTTGCGGTGTGGGTGGTCGGCCGTGCCGGAGCCTGGTAGGCTTATTAAGTATAGCCAACACAGTTCGTGGCATTCGTCGTCCAAATGTGACAAACTATGTACACGGCCAAAGACGCCTCATGATACATGCTCAAACTTTGAAAGTTGTGGCGCCCCTATCGTTCCAAATTCTTATTTTCACATTTGTCTCATAGTTTAACCTCACAATATATGACATACATATCTTTCTAATGCATATGAGTCAACCATATTCAAATTCATATCAGTGTCTTCCCATCCTTCTCCTCGTTGTCATCTCTAATATCTCCCCTCTCTCCATTGCAAGCTCCATCATGAGAGCAAGTGTCTTCCCTCTCTTTGTCGTCAGTTCCATCATCGGAGTGCATTCTCCCTAAGCGGCAACCGACCTTTATGTACAGTGTCCACGAAATCGAACATCGTTGTCGTGTTATTTTGGTTACACTATACAAAACACTCTTGATTTACAAATTGTTTTGCATGGTGGACCAAAACGTCTCAAATAACGGCATGCACATCATCAACTTCCTCAACAGAAGATATCATCTCATCTTCGATAAGCAATGGTTAGTGAAACATACACAAATTCTAATTTTAATTGCATACACGCATTCATCTCCAAATCATAGACATATTTATCATCAGTTCCTCTAGCGGTGCAACGAGCTCATGAGAGTCGCGGCGAGCTCAAGGAGGGAGGTAGGAAACTCGGAGGAGGGTGAACATGTCAGTAGGTGGACACCGACTAGGTCACCTTTGGCTCCACATGGATGGGGAAACGGCACACAAGTGTTGATGGGGGTGTGGGGAGGGGCGCAACATGGATATGGTCGACGTCACGGCATGGATGGAGATAGCAGCGGCGCATCGTGGATGGGGACAACATGGCGGTGTGGTGGCGTGGATGGAACCACGTTGGTGTGACATGACACGAGGAGGCGTGTTTGGGGTGGTGATCAGTACATATACCTTGTTTTGACAATGTGAGGGGAGGGGAATGAGAGTTCGATGCTAATTCCCTTTTCCCATCTCATGCCTCCTAGGTAAAAGACCAGTGGAGGTTTAATAAGCCATTTTCTCTTCATATTACCTCTTTAATTCCCATTTACCCAAGCAATCAAGGGATATAAGAGTCTATGTGCCCCAAACTCCTATCTCTACCTCCAACTCCCACCAACCAAACACGATGAGAGACATTGCGTGGGAAGGCCCATGCATCGTTTTGCTAAGATCGGATTGTTGGAACGTAACGTGACAAACGAGATGTTCGCAAGTTAATTTTGTTTGTTTCTTCTTGTCATGACCATTGTCCTCTCGATTTAACTCCATCACCTCTTTCGTTGTCTATCTTCTTGTCAACTTTGGCATCGCGACAATGTTCGTTCACCATATATTAATTCCGCGCAGATTATCGTGTGCTTGTGACGGCTTGGCACGTTACAAAGAATCAACAAAAGCTCTATTATTCCAAAAGAAAAGGTTGGATACATAAATTGATGGCGTTACAAGGCAGTGCACTTACGCACGGTTCATTTGGAATGCGCAGTCCGATCCCTTACGCAGGATCCCAAGTTAGGCCGAGTGATCCTTTTTGCTTTTTCTAAACCCCGAATCAAGAGAAGACGGAGGCTGTTTCAGAAAGGCAGGGTACATGAAAACAGCGATGACAATAGTAAAATGGAAAGCAGATGCTCTCAAGTCTCAAGCCTGTACTTGTCGCTGTGCTGTTAGAAAAAAAGTGAGGAAACAAAGCCCCCAAAACCAGCAAGTGGACCATGACATGGACATCCCAATGCCACCACCATAGGGCAGTGCGTGACATGGAATCTTCGCTACTGCTCTTGTCTCTCCTCCATGCCTTGTCAGCCTTTTCTCAAGGTAGTGGAAATGCAGCAGCATAAAACCAGAAGGCATCTACACAAATTAGAGCCAGAAGTATCTTATCTAATGAGTGTGGCGACACGGAGCTCGGGCTCCTGGTATTTAAAAATTTGAAATCCATATTTTTAGATTCTAAAATTTTCGGAAAAAAACTATTAGGTGCAGATAATATCGAGATCTACCACTATGAAAAATCTCGATGAGAAATCCAATATATTTTGGTCCGAATTAAAATGACAAATATGTAGATCTGAATCGGTGTACATGCTCAGTTTCAAGATTTTGAGATTTCACTAGATTTTTCATTTTTTGTATAGCCTAAACTTATACGAATTTTGCATTGAAAACATTCGTAGTTGTAGATCTCGACATAAACTACATCTAGGATTTTTTTCTGAATTTTTTGAAACATAAAAATGCAGATTTCAAAATTTTAGAAATACCGAGCTACACCATTTTTTACTTTCCGCTTATCAACTCTTTCTACCTCTTAATTCTTAACCTACAAGGAGGACAAAGGAAGAATTCAAAAGAAGGCAGGGTGAATGCAGCTAGGGCTAGATAACCATGTCTCACTTCTATTGCATCTTTATCATCAAAGGACTTGATAACTAGCTTATCGGAGAAGCTCAGTTCGTGCCAATCAGATTCAGAACTTTTAATCTCTGATGAAATCAGCAAGATTCATACCTATAGAACAACCCTATATATATAACTAAGAAGAGTAGGAAAGTAAAGGAGAAAAAGACAGAGAACAGCCTAGAAGAGTCAGAGGAGCTGACCCAAAGTCAACCAACTCGCTCGCTTTCCACTCCAGCGCGCATGGCCCACGGAACCCAACCCACCACCGAAGCCGGCCCGGCCGCTCCACTACTCCCACTCGACTTTTCTCACAGCTCCCTTCTCTCTCTCTCTCACCGTCACACGCCGAGCAGTACAAAGTGGAGCGCTAGCAGCTCGCTCTGCTTGACTGCTTCCACCTTCCCTTTCCCCTTTCTCCACCTGCTGCTTCTCGTTGCGCTCCTCTCCAGCCCAGCTCCCCACCACCGCGTCCAGATCCGGCGGCCGATCTCCTCCGCTCCCATGGCGGCCGGAGCCCTGGGCCTGGCCCTCGTCGCGGCGCTCGTGGTCGCGCTGGCGGGGGCCAACTCCGAGGGGGACGCGCTCTCCGCGCTGCGCCGCAGCCTCCGGGACCCCGGCGGCGTGCTGCAGAGCTGGGACCCCACTCTCGTCAACCCCTGCACCTGGTTCCACGTCACCTGCGACCGCGACAACCGCGTCACCCGCCTGTGCGTGAGCTCTTTCTCCCCCCTTCTCTCTCTCTCGCTCGCCCTCTGATTTAGGTTCTGGCTTCGGTTTGGGTTGGGGCTCTCAGCTGTGGGAGTCTGTGAGAGGGAAATCGGGTCGCCTTGGGTATATATAGGCAGGCGATTTCGTAGCGGATGTGTCGATTGATTCCTAACGGCAGGAGAAACTAGCGTTAGCTACATGCTCCTAATCGAGGATTTGCTACTCGATGGTGGATTATTATTGTTATCTACGGAGAGTGGTAACTGTCTTAATTAGTTGAATAAAAAAACAAGAGTCTGGCCAGAAATGCGTCTGTTTGAATGAGTGTTCTGATGATTATTTTTGGTTGGTTCGGGCACTCAGGTTGTAGTTTGACATGAGTAGCTAAGAGTGAAGTTAAAAAAGCATTAGTTACTGTGCTGGGATACTTGGTACCAACTATTTTAGTTCTCCCTGAATTTCCATTGCCTATTGGATTTCAGATGGAATGTTGTAGGCCTCAAATCGTACATTTGTTGTAGAGTAATCCAATTAATGAACCTCACATAATCAGTTGCAATTACATATTAAGTTGCTGGATATATGAAAACCGCAGGCATGTCAATTGTTTATTTCGAGAAAACCTATGGATGGATTGTTGTATTTCCGTATGAGATCAAAATTTCACAAGACTATCTCCATCTGATTGTTTCCTTCAAATACCCCTCTTACAGAGATCTTGGTAACTTGAACTTATCTGGTCATCTGGTGCCCGAGCTTGGTAAATTGGAGCATTTGCAATATCTGTAAGTCCTTTATGTGGTCTGGTTTTTATTGCTAGTTGTTCTCAGTAGTAAGCTGAAGCCTATTCATTATTTTTTGTTCTACTTCTGTTGGCAAAAAAATCCCATCGTTTGCAAATACTTTTACGTTCTTTGAAGTTGTTGTTGTGTCCCATATAGTTTGCAATTTGCAAAGATCAATACTAGCAGCTGACAATTAAAATAGTTTTGCTCCATCCCTGATTAACTTGTTATTTGGTCTGACGTCTGGCTTTTGTGACGCATTTAATCATGTTTGCTTTTCAGATGGACTATCTCCTACAAAAGATAGTTTTAACCTGCATGCATGCAATTTGTACTAGCTTATGTTACTAAGGACTTTGAACTTGAATAGCATATGTTCCAGCCCTCAATTGAAAAGTTGTTCAACTTCCAAATCTTGTATTATAACTCAGTATGTTTTTGGGTACTTTTGTTAGTTTAAAGCCCACGTGCTAAGCTCTATTATACTGTTGTATGAATTATGATATGGTAGCTTCACTGTACTGCAACCTGTGGTGCTGTAGCTAACAGATTTCTGAGTCGGTAGCAGGTAGATATGAACTCGAAAGCAAAAAATGAATTACATGGACATGAATTTACCTGCTCTGACGATAAAGGAATCTTAAGATATTTGTGGGAAAAAGAAGCTAAATTCATGGCTTCCATTATATAGCCAATGTATGCCATTGTAGGTTAAACAGGTAGATGGGATGCTATTTTCTGTCCTTAGTCAGCATCCTCCTAAAACCTTTTCAAGACATTGTGAAACTAAATAACTAGTGAATGTTCACCTATGTTGAACAGACATATAGATCTATTTCCATTTCTCCCCGTGGGCACTTTTTAATGTTCTATGTCTTTAGAGTTTTCTTTTCATGGTATGTAGGCCTGATGTATTTGAAGTTTTCGTTTAGTCTTATATATGTTTAGTGTTTGCTGATTATTTATTAAATTTATTCTCAATGCAATGCGTTGTATTGACTATTAGTGCTGAAACAGGGAACTCTACAAAAATAACATTGAAGGGACGATTCCATCGGAACTTGGTGATTTGAAGAACCTAATTAGCTTGGACTTGTACAAGAACAACGTTTCAGGGACTATACCTCCAACACTTGGGAAGTTAAAGTCCCTTGTATTCTTGTAAGTCTGTGTTTCTACAAATGCTCTCTACATATGAAATAGTTATCACATATTAGCACTTGAATGTGGATTTATTGCTGATTCTGTTAAAGGTGAACATTCTGTATTCAAATGGTGTTGGGCTGTGCTAGGATACCCATTCGTTGTTGCCATATACAGATGTAATATTATAGTTTTGTATATCAGTGTACCTTTGACCTGCTTGATCTTTTGGGATTTACTAAGGTTTCCCTACTCTTAAGCTATTTCCACAGCATTATATCTATTAACGCACGGTTGTCCTTTGGTAGGCGGCTCAACGGCAACCGTTTGACTGGGCCAATTCCAAGGGAGCTGGTTGGAATATCTAGTCTCAAAGTTGTGTAAGTGCAATTTAATTTCCATCGATGAGTGTAGTTTGCTCTATGCTAATCTTCCATGTGATAATTTTGGCTTCATTGTTCTTCAGTGATGTTTCTGGTAATGATCTGTGTGGAACAATTCCCACTACTGGACCATTTGAGCGCATTCCTCTCAGCAAGTAAGTTTGATTGCCTTTTGAATGTAGGGTTACTACGATATGAAGATATTTACTCAGTATAAGTTTCAACTCATGAAAACTCCAGTAAATGAAGAGAATCTGCCTTTAAACTTTTACGATGTGTGTCTTAACCAATACTTTAAAAAGAAAATTGAATCACAGCTCCGATAATTCGACTAGCAAATATGTGTATCCTAAAATCACATATTATGTATCATCAGTCCCTCACAGGCTCACAGTCACAGTTCATTATAGTCGCACATTTGTATGTGTCTGTGCTTTTTTCCTTTGTAACAGTGTAACAGCCACTCTTAGTGAATGGATACTTCTCTATCTGTACAGTTACTTTGGTTGACTGCTTCTGCAATGAGGTGATAATCGCTATTTCTGATATGAAAGGGTAGAATCTTATCATTCTGAAAGGGCATCATCACAAGCACTTGTGGTGCTCTTGATTCGAGCATAATTTACTTGACCCATTCCAAGCACTTGTGTTTCTCTTTCACCATTTTTTTTCTCGTTTCAATATTCTGTATGTTCTGTGGTCCAAACTCCAAAGAACCTAGATATATTTTTGGCTTTATTTGTACTTTTTTTAGAGAGGACATTATGCAAAATATATTTTTGGCACCATTATGTTTTTCTTTCTTTTCATAATGATGCATTTTAGTTGTAGTTCAGTTTCTGGTTTATATTATTACTTGTCTGAATTTTGTTTATGTTCAGCTTCGAGAAAAACCCGCGCTTGGAAGGTCCTGAACTACAAGGCCTGGCTGTATATGACACCAACTGCTAGATGGCAACTTGGAAAAGAATGCTAAAAAGTAATGGGCGTACAAGGTTACCGGAGATCGGGTGATATAGATTGTTAGGTCCGCACTTGCCACTTTGTAATCCTCCCTGCATAGCTATCATCTGTGCCTTGCTCTCAGCAAGAAAGTTGTTGTATGTTGTAGCAGAACGAATGCTTTCTGCATGTGGAAGTAAATCATGAGACTGCTTGTGTGTTATGACTTATGACTGAAATGATGCTGTCATCTCTATTTTACAGTTTCTGCTTGTATACTTGCGTTATACTCCGTACATACATTAGATCTAGCTGGTAGATCACTGATGTTGAACTGATCTGACATTAGTGTGACCTGAAGTTGATCAAACTAACTAATGCTGGCACACTACACTGATGGTGCCGACTTAACATGCCAACCAAGTTGGTTGAAATAAAAGGATGGCTGTCACTGTTATTCTATGACCATGTCGGTTTCATAAAAATTGTCCTTTTGCACATAAGCCAAGTTAAACTTTGTACTCATATCTTAAAAAAGATCTTAGGTTGGGTAGCTGAAAATCATCAGCAAACTTTTCTTGAATATACTCACAACATCTTCATGCAGGATTACTAGCTAAAAGTTGTGTTTTAGAATCTGTGGATGTTCAAAACCACGTCTATTAGTTGATTACTAAAGTCACCATCTTCTTTAAGCAACAAACAGAAAGAAAAAAATGTCCTCGAACCAATTGTTTTTACCAAGGCGCAATTATTTGGATCATGAGATGAAACTGTCAGACACAACCCTTCTTTTGGTGAACGGCCACACAATCGGGCTAGGCTCACTGAGTCACTGGTGCCACCGGACCAAGGTTGGCCGATCGTGATGCTTCCGCTGCAGCGCTTGTCGGCGACCTGCCGCCGGCGAGGTCTCGCTCGGTTCGCCGCGGGAGCCCCCCGGGAGGCCGCGGACGCGGTCGTCGTTGGCGCCGGCGCGGTCGGGCTCGCGGTGGCGCGCGCGTTGGCCATGGCCGGGCGCGAGGTGCTAGTGGTCGAGTCGGCATCTAGTTTCGGCACCGGCACCAGCTCGCGCAACAGCGAGGTGATCCACGCCGGCATCTACTACCCTCCCCGCAGCCTGAAGGTGCGCCCCGTTCCTCCTGCCCAAGGATTCTAAATTTCTAGCTGGTAATCCTGCATGAAGATGTTGTGAGTATATTGTGATATTTGGCACTGCAGGGTGGGAAGTTGTGCTTGACTGTAAGATTCAGTGATTCTTGGTTCTTGTGATATTTCAGTCAGTTGTCACCTGTCGCCACTTTGGATAGTTGACATTAGCAATTTAGCATTTCAGGCTCGGTGTGCTTGGACTTTTAGATTGTTGGACAAATATTATTACCTACAGTTCCATCGTGCAAATATGCTCATTGAACAATATCGCTAAGTGCACACAAAAAAAAAAACAATATCACTAAGTGAACGGCATGGTAAACTTCGTCCCTGTTTTTTGTTATTTTCAGTTTTGCACATTGCAGCAGCAGTATTATCGTTCGTACCTCTGTACTCTCTCTTATGCACCTGTAGAATTATAGAGTGGTTCGTTACTTCATTTACACCTTCTGCCCGTCCTTGCCTTAGTTAATTATGATCTCTTTTTTCCTGTCCTATGCTATTCAACAAATCACCGAAATCCTTTTTCGTGTTATGGCAAATAAAAATGAAAAGCTTATGCAGAAGAACCCTGTCGCATTTGTGTGTTACTGATTCTCCCTACGAAATGCTTTTTGTAGGCTAGTCTTTGTGTAAGAGGAAGGGAAATGCTCTACAAGTACTGTGCAGACCGAGAAATCCCCCATAAACGTCTTGGTAAACTTATCGTTGCTACTGGTGCTGCAGAGACTGCAAAGCTGGACATGCTCCTCGAGAGTGCTAAAGGAAATGGGGTGGGTGATCTTCAGATGATGGAGGGTTCTCAGGCTATGGAGATGGAACCTGAACTCCGTTGTCTGAAAGCTTACTATCACCTAGTACTGGGATCGTTGACTCCCATTCATTCATGCTCTCCCTATTGGTAAGTGGCCATTTCTAATTGGTTCTTGATCCCATTTTGTCGTTTTGTAGTTCATTTTGGCATGTTACATTATAAGGATTTACTGCTTTTAGAGGTCCATTCTCCCATTTTCTATGAATGAAAACTGCATATGTAACTGAAATGAAAACGGCAATGTTAACTGAAATATATTCTGATGAAGAGAACCTCTCATAATTGAAGTATTCTTAACTAGTTAGTTAACACGGGATTAAACTGATGTCTTTGTTCCCTTTTTTCTCTCTTCAAAGAGCTCCCTGCCATGCCATGTTTGGAGAGTTCAGGTTAAATTATGTTGACATATTTCCTTTATGGGTCTTCCCCTCTACACAATTTTGGTTAGCGTACAAAAAGATTTATGTTCCTCTGCATGTTCAACTGACAGTCATGTTTGTGTTAGTTCATTTTATAGTGCTGCATCATGCAGAACTCTAAATCAGCTCGACTGTCATTTTATTCTCGTTTCTCCTGATGCAGGGTGATGCCGAAAACTTAGGAGCAACCATATCATATAATACAGCAGTTATCGGTGGGCATGTTGGAGATGAAGGGATCGAGCTCCATATTTCTGAAAGCAAAGACCTCGAGAACCATTCTGTAGGATCTCATGTTCCACCACAGATTGTTTTGCTTCCGAAACTTCTGATAAACTCAGCAGGTTTGAGTGCAGTTCCACTTGCCAGAAGATTGCATGGCCTTGATCAAGCATTTGTGCCCCCTGCTTATTATGCCCGTGGATGTTACTTCACCCTGTCGCAAACCAGGAGTCCTTTTAGCCACTTAATATACCCTCTACCAGAGGATGGTGGCAATAGGGGTCCATGTCACACTAGACATGAATGGCCTTGTTAGATTTGGACCAGATGTTGAATGGTTAGATGGGGAGATGGACGACATGTCATGTTTCCTGAATAGGTAAGCCATTGCAAATATTTTGCTTGTTCAGTTTACTTATACATGTCCTGATATTTTTCAGTGAAGGGGAACTTTAGGATGTGCAAGTGAAATATCTGGATGGTTGCCATAGTGGAACTTGTGTTTTGCATGGACGTGTAGTTCGATGTGCTAAACTACAGTTTTTATGCATGGTGGCAAGAATTTTCTAACTGGTTAACACATCACCAAAATTGATGCAGTTGACAAATACCTAAGCTGTCATTCTAATGGTTCCAATATTTGAAATAAATTTATTACAGTTGTTGCCTAAAATTTACTTGTCTTACTATGAAAATAGTTTCCTCTTTTGGAAAATGGTAAGATTGTTTTACGACTTTTAGCATCTATGTATGTATATCAGGTGTTTGATTACTCGGTGAACCCCACCCGATGTTCTGGATTTTACTCTGTGATAAGGAAGTATTTTTCCAAATCTCAAGGATGGATCATTGGAGCCTGGATATTCTGGGATCCGACCAAAGCTTTCTGGCCCTGGACAGCGTCCTTCAGATTTTGCTATTCAGGTTGTTATCTGATAGCATACTTTTCATTCCTATCTAGTACACTGTATCAGCTTCTAATTTTATTTTTCACTCCCAAGTAATCCATAAATCCATGAGGCTGAACTATGAACTACTGCAGGGGAAGGATATCCACGGTGTTCCTGGGCTGGTTAACTTGTTAGGAATAGAATCCCCTGGTTTGACGTCAAGCTTGGCAATTGCAGAATACATTGTTTCAAGGTATAACAACACTTGATTCTCAAACAACCGCTGGCTCATGAACTGCAGCAGGTTGAACCAGGTGTCTGGAGGCTGTCATCGTGTGAATCACATTGCTTACCATGAATTCGTGATTCAGATTTTGGGATTTACCATTCTGTATTTAGTTTATTTCCTTTTCTTTGTGTGTGGGTGTGTGTGTGAGATTGTAAGGGTGTGATTTTACAGCTTACTAAATAAAGTGGGTGCTTGTATTAAAGCATAAATGCACATGCATGCCTGACTCGCATTGGTTATCAGGAAGAGGATCCCTTGCATTATCAACTTGAAACTCAAGAGGGCAGAAAGTCTATGCATAAGATCGCCTTTGGGCCGTTTGATCAATAATTTGAAGGCTATGATTGAATGCAAAACAGTGGCATGGTACATTTTCTGAGAAAAAATGCTCAAACATTTGGCTCTGCTTACTAATCATGAAATGTATGTTACCAAGCTGTGACAATTTAATTTCTGAAGACTAATCACAAACACTTTTTTACACAACATACGGTCATGATTTGAACTATATCCATCAAATTGTTCGTACATGTTGATTCTGGTTGCCCAACATTTTGAGAAGTGAACATACATTAATAGGCTAATAGTAGCAGTACATCGTCTCCAACATAGGATCCACAAATATCACCAAGTAAAGGTTATAAATGTAGTGGAAATAATCGGTAGGGGTGGTGGAAGGGGGCAAAGTCACAGGGATGTGCTTCTGAACTCAAGAGAAAACTCTCCAAACACCAGCTTTCAACTTTAGGATCATTCGGTAACGCTTCATCTATTCCCAGTTACCCAACTTTGGTCCAACTCACCGCTTCCTTTGCGCATGCCACTTGTAAACAGGTTGTGATGTTGGATTTTCAATCTCCTCTTCACGGAGTTTCCTCTTGCGTCCAGGTTTCTGCCCGAGTATTAAATAAGTCCGTAAGTGAAATGCTTACCAACATAAACTCTCGATCAAGCATTCAAGCCAACTCCTAATTATAAGAAAAAGAATATCCAGTACAACTGTACTCTTTGGAAATTAGGCAGATTGAGATTTTGGTTGCTGACAAAATATTAACTTTGGCGCTGAATTCTAAATTATACATTATTTTCACAATGAACATAACATTTCATGGTAAGGTCACCAAGATACTTTATAGACTTCACACCGACCAAAATATATATTCTTATTCGTCAGAGAAAGCAAACCTTCAGTTCTTTTTGCAAGGCCATGTCCGTGTACAATTTCTCAAGCTTTTGAACCCTGAGTTTCCTGCTTTCTAACTCCTTGTAGGATGAAGCTGTTTTCCTACAAAGATTTTGATGGGATATAAGTTTATCAGGCAGCAACTGATGCGAAAAAATGCACAGGCATCAAGATAATATTTTTAGCAGGAGAAACACAATCACATCTCGTATACAAGACATTACAAATGAACTATTTCCTGATAACAATTACATGCACAGCAACATCACATCGATTGTGAATAGCAAGAACCAAATCACCAAAAACCACCCAAACTCTCAATCATGCAGAAGGTACTTCAGATGAGAGGTAAAAGACTAAAGATAACAAATACAGGATTCATTCAAGAAATCGATAGTGAAAGCTATCCTTCTCACGTATAACACTAATCATAGTAGCCACAAGTATAGCATAACGATATAACAGGGACTCCAAATTCCAAGAGATAACACTACCTCTTTATCCGAGAAGGGATGTTGCCAAAAGCAGGTGCCCTGCTGCTTTGTTGTATCCTAGCTTCTATTTCTTTGGCTTCTGCTCTGAAATAAAACAGCTGATCATCTCAATATTGAGAAAAGCATAGGTAGCCAGCAACTTCTGTACGAAACATATATATTCAATTCAATAGACCAAACGATAAGAAGCAAGAAGACATCAATCATACCTGTCTTCCGCAAAATAGATATGCTTGTTTGAACGCTTGTTATCCAGTTGGTGAAGCGTTGAGCTTAACCGTTCAATTTTCTACAAAAGGGTGTCATTCAGATAAGAATACAGCATAGAATTTGACTAGAACAAATGGCGCATCATTTGTTTAGAATATTTTAAAGTCATCGCAGAACCTTCTTTTCACTTTGGGTGGCCTGAAGGATGTATCCCATGTCCTTATGTTTCAACAGCATAAGTTCCTCTTGAGTGTACTTATTTGTTTCAGGCCTAATAAAAGGTGTATGATAATCCAACTTAAAACATAGTATAAACCAAACTTTGAACTGCCAGGGTAACTACATTATACATACTTGGGCCTATGAATTCCATCCACGGTTTTACTGTTGATCATCTTGAAATAGAACTCATCTGGGTTCTTGAATGCTGCCTTATCCTTCAGATTCTGTAATTAACAAGAGAACAACAAGGACCATAGGTTAAGATGGTTAATGTACTAAATAAACAAAAGAAAACGTCCCCATGGACTCTCCTAGCCTCTAAGGGTGCGGTTAGCTTGAGCTCAAGCCAATTTTGGCCGATGTTGACAAGAAAAATGAACTAGAGCAGCTAAAGGGTCACACATCACATAGGTGAACAAAAGAAATGCTAGATAAACACAAGAGTTTCAATTTCGATACGCCATATCTGGTTTTGCAAGTTCTCTAGTAGGCAGGCACAAGCACAGATCAGAAGCAATACCCTGATGAAATCCTCCTTGCGGTGGAAGGCCTTGGCGCGGATGACATAGTCCTTTTTCTTCTCCAGATGCCCGAATTTCTTCCTCGCATCCCTGCAAAACCCACACCGAATTCCAGACTCAGTCCCAAATCCGCACAAGAGGCAGCTCCAAAAACTACGGCAAGGGTAGACCCGTCGGGAGATGAGAGCGGAAGCGGGGAGCATCCCGCAGGTGGAGGAGGAGGAACTTACGGCTGGGCGCGCTCCTTGTGAGCCCGCCTCGAGATCGCGTTCCGCAGCGACGACATCTTGCTCCGGCTGTCCTCGCTGGAACTCGCTCTTTGATTTTCGGGGATCGGGAGCTAGGCGGTGAGGAGGGAGGCAGGAGGAGATGGAGGCCAAGCTAGGGTTCAGGGGGGTTTGGGTTTGGTTAGTTGTGACGAGTGCGCGATGCAGGATGGGGTCGAAGTAATGCTGGCCATCGGGCCGGCCCTAAAAAGGCCTGAGCACTGTCTGTACCGGGCCGGCTCACGTGACAGAAAATAAGAAAAAGCATAACCCGGTAAAAATTGTGCCCACCACGGGCCCATAAGGCCTGACCTGCTTGTTTTCAGCTTGTTCGGGCTTTTTGGCCTTTTTTTCGAAAAATTAAGAAAACATTAAAAATTAGAAAAGGAGGCCAAGTGCCATATGGTTGAGCAACTTAATAAGGACACAAATAAAAAAGGGCAATTTTCTATCAAATCGGCCTATTTCATTGAGTGGGATTTTACTCACAGAAGTAAACTGAGGAGAACGAGACCATACGACTCATCGGCATCCAATCCAGTTTGGCGTTCTTTATGGTATTTGAAGGCTTCGGCGAAAATCAAGTACACTGCTGGAGAGCTTTACTTGGTGCCATCCCGTGTTACGGTGTTCTAGCAAACCGTCATGTTCCAATTTCTAGCAAACCGCAATGTTGACTGCGTGTAACATCCCAACTTTGTAATAAAGTGTAAATTAGTAAATCATGTTCATGGCATGCATTATTTTTTCCCTAAGAAAATTTCGCATTCCAAAAAAATTAAAGGAAGTCATAAATGCAATAACTCTTCCTCAAATTTTCAAACTTCACCAAGTTTTCAAAAATTCAAACTAAAAATATGTGGGGCTTCCTTATAATATTGTAAGGCTCCATAATTTTTCTCATAATTTCTGGACTTGTTTAAATGCCCTAAAAAAATTGCAGGAAGTTACCGCTTTAAAAGTTCTTGTATTTACAGAAAGGTCCAGGGGTTTTCAGAAAAGTTCTTTTCTTTTCTTCTTCCTTTTCCTTGTGGCCATGGACAGGGCGCCACCGCTGGCAATGCCACCTCCTGTGTGCCTCCTTGCTCCCGAGGATAAGAACCCGAAGGTGCCGTTCCCATCTCGCCATCTCCCTCTCCTCCACCCCGCTCTCTTCTCCCTCTTGCTCACTCAGGGAAACGAGCTCCCGAAGGAAACCCTAGCTTCTACGGCCGCCCGTCGTCCTCCTCAAATCGCCGGCCACCGACGCCTCCTCGAGCTCCGCCACCTTGTCTAGCATCTCCGCCTAGTCTTCCTATTAACACCATTGGGTCGCCCCTGTGCCAGGATGGTTTGAAGACGGAGAACATCGTCGACGCCCCGAACGCCGGCCGCCGCCGTCGAGCAAGATCCCCTCGCCTACGTTGCTCCTCCGGCTTCCGCACCTTGTCCATTAGCTTTGTGGTGAGCTGATCGTTCTTTTGCCCCCTCCAAGTCCGTCGATTTCGTCCTCTCCCGTCGCTTCATCGTCGGCCGTCGTGCATCGCCGCCGCGCGCCGTCAGCACTGCCGCTCCGGCGACCCTTTTTGGGCGGCGCTAGTAGCTCTGTGCACGCCTTCCTCCCGCGCGTCCAGCACGCCCTTCCGCGTTGCCCGGCGTTGTCGGAATCGACCGAATCGTGGTCGACACGGCCGCTGCTCGCAGTGCTGACCTCATGTGACGTCAGCGGCGTTTTAATATTTGTTTTCCGAAAATAATAAGATCCTGACATGTGGGACCCTATGTCAGAGTTTTTATGTTTTTTTAGAAATTCCAGAAAATGATTAAAATTTGTAAGATGAATAACTTTTGATCTGTAATTCAGAAAAATGCAAATAATATACCAAAATTCTCATAAAAATGAGATCTATCTATTTATGTCAAAATCATGCATGACTGAACAACTAATATTAAAAGTTGATTAGAATCACTAAAATGCCACTATCGGCTAAATATGGGGAATTTTCCATAAATGCCATAAAATAGCAAATGGACCCCATTTAAAATGTGCACCTGATTAGGGTTTAACTTTTAAATTCAATATCTGAAAATTGATATGCACTCATATTGCGCATCGCATCGATGTCATGTGTTGATTGTTGTTTTCCTTTCCGGTGTTTGCTTCTTTGCGATAGGAGCCGAGCCCGAGCCTGAGCTCAACACCGCCATCGACGACGAACAGCTGAACCTTGCCGATCAAGGCAAGCACAACCCCTCTTTCTATCTGAACCCATATTTTCAAGTACTTTGATCTGTTAAGCATCATATCGTTTCCGGTACTTTTGGTCAATAGATAGGTCGGCCTATCATTGCATGTTCCCTTGTCGCTTTTACCTGTTATCCGTCCTAGCATGATTAGGGTTGCTTGTGTGTCGCCAGAGCCTTATACATACTTTCACGCTTAGCCATGCTTAGCTTATGGTCTGGTCCGTCATGTCGATGAATCAAAGCTGCGAACGAATCTAGCATGACTGGTTAACGAGGAAAGTGGTGTGAGCATGTTAATTTGACTAAAAGTTGGGACAATGAGGCCACAGTGGGACGTGGTAGGTTGTCTTGTTCTTGCCGCCCTAGGACCTCTTGTGCTTATCGCCTGAACCAAGACCGAGAGTACGACACACGCGGGCCTATGTGAACCCCGCTCGGCTATTACTTGTTTAGCTATGCCTGTGAGACACGTAGTTTGCGATTTACATTTGCGAGTGTGTAAAAAATGTTTTGAAGAAAAGATAGGTCGTGTCCGGGGACAAGTGAAGGACGAACTGATCTTGGTCCCCACGCACAGAAATAGGGACCGTTAGGAGGTGACCATCTCTTGTTAATGGCGGACTGGCCCTATTTGGGTTGACTCATGGGCATATCTAGGCAAGCTAAGAGTCGTGGTCGACCCCCATCTGCCGGCATTCCCAGGAAGAGTGCTAATAGCTTGGCACCAGGAGTCGGTCGGCACGTGTGGACCAAATTGTACACCCCTGTAGGGATAAATCTATTCGAATAGCCGTGTCCACGGTTAAGGACGACTTGGGTCTTGCTGTTTGATCATAGATTTACAACTTGAGCATATTCGTAAAACTTGATAACAACGTGTGCGGGTTGATTCCTCGAGGGAGAGTCGAGGGAGTGATCCTAGTAGAGTAGGAGCAGTTGATGATGTTTCTGGTGGTTTCAAAGATGATCAAAGGTGGTAGAAAAATGTTCTCTTACCCCTTTTGAAAACTTCTGAGTAGACGAATTTCTACTTCTTCCCTCTCGATTGAAAAGTTGGCTTTCTGCAAATGAGTCCTCAGACAACCTCTAAGCCTTGCATGTTACCGTAACGGGTTACAGTCTTGACTGAGTACTTTGTACTCAGGCCTGCGCTAATTTTGTTTCAGAGCCCGACGACACCACCGATGGAGGTTTCTTCGTGGACATCGACGAGTAGTTTGGAGTTCCCAGGTAGCAACCTGGAATCTGTGAATGGGACTTCGCCATCTGCTTACTTATGGCCTCTTAGGCCTTTTGTTAAACTTGTTGTTAGAACAACATAATTTGCTTTCCGTTTCTTGTTGTAATGTTGGGTCATGTGACCTCTACGTGTAGTGTATCTTACTCTAGTAAGACTTGTATCATATAACTTCGTGTCGTAGTGTCACTGCTTTGACCGGTTGTCCGCTTTCCTTCCCGTGCATGATGCGTGTATGGATATAACGTGCACGGTTGAGGGGTTATGGTTCTTGGGCTTATTGTTATGTAGTTTTGGCTATGCCCGTGTTATGGCGCAACCGAGGAATCGTGGTGCCGATGATCCATTCCGAGCACGCCTGCCGATGTTTACTCGGCATGGGAGTGATAACCCCAGTAACCCTCGGTTGTGTAGCATGATCAGTGACACATAGCATTAATGTATAACTCTGAGGTCGAGTCCGACAGCTCAGCTTGATCCTAGGATTCTTCGTTATGCATTCTTGGTTATGATCAGCGTGTGATAGTCTTCCGAGGGGTTTTGTGTGATCGGTGTTCCCGGCACGCCTGCAGTGAAATGCTGCCTGGGATTGGTACCCCAGTAACTCTCGGCTATCATGGCTGAAAGTACATAATAGTTATGTATAACCCTAGATTCGGGGTCGCTACACTACGAAAGTGTGTCCCACTCTCTATTCAAGTGCCCAAGAGCTAAAGAAGTTTGGGAGGGTCTTGGCATGGGTCTGATTGTCCATAATGCAGCGGTACTAGAGATTGGAGATACCCCAATCCTCGAGACTCTCATTCTAGACTCGGATAAGGTTCCATCACTAACTGAAGTTAGGCGTTGTGACACGACAGTCATTGCTTCTTGGTATTTATAGTGGGAACAGAGGAAATTTACTCATGGTGAAACCATCCAGACTCCCATGAGATCAGTTCAATCTATCTTGGCGTTGGCCCTGAATTACAAGAGAATCAAGAAGATTGGACCTAGCCCAATTCGACGCCATGGTTGGCAGAAACCACCGCTGGATGCAGGATGGGCTCGAAGTAATGTTGGCCATCGGGCCGGCCCTAAAAAGGCCTGAGCACTGTTTGTACCTGAAAGGACAAACGATGTTGCCTAGAGGGGGGGGGGGGGGTGAATAGGCGATTAAAACTTTTCCGGTTTAAGGCTTGACAATTGTGGAATAAAACTATGTGTTTAAATTAACAAGCCAACAACCTAAATAAACTAGGATCACCTATGTGCACCAACAACTTATGCTAAGCAAGACAAACAACAAGGTGATAGCAAGATATAAAACTTCAAGCACGAAGGCTATCACAATGTAAATTGCATAAGTAAAGAGCTCGGGTATAGAAATAACCGAGGCATGCGGAGACGAGGATGTATTCCCGAGTTCCTCCTTGTTAAGGGAGTACGTCTCGTTGGAGGGTGTGAGCTCGCCACAAGAGGCCTACTCAAGATGCCACAAAAGGCCTCACCCTATTCTCCGATGAACTTCACCCCAAGGGTTAGGTTCACCTTCCACTATCAAAATCCTTCAAGGTGGAATCCGGAGCCTTAACAACGATCTTGGGGCACACACCCACAACTCAATCGGGGGCTCCCAAACCTTGCCCAAAGCTTCACAACTCGAAGTCTTCGCGACACCACCAACCGTCTAGGGTACACAATGCACCCAAGAGGCACAAGCTCTTGGGAACACAATGCACCCAAGAGTAACAAGCTTCTCAACCTTGAACTTCCACGAATCTTCATGGAGATAGCAAACCGATGCAACTAATGCAAGAGCAAGAGCACAAGTGCTCAAATCATTCACTCTCAAATCCCACCAAAAGCAACTAATGCTTGTGGGGGGAGAAGAGAGGAAGAACTAAGAAGACTCAACAAATGAATCCCAAGATCTAGATCCAAAGGGTTCCCCTCACTTAGAGGAGAGATTGTTTGGTGGAAATGTGGATCTAGATCTCCTCTCTTGTTTCCCTAAAGATGGGCAAGAATCATTGGAGGGATTGGGATAGGGCAAGGTTTTCCAAGGTCAACAATGGTGGGAGAGAGAGAAATTCGTGCTACTGGAAAACATAGCCACTTGGGGAAGAAGGGGGCCTTTTATAGGTCCCCACAAAAACTAGCCGTTGGACCCTGCCCAGGCCGGAGACTCCGGTGTAGGCCGGAGACTCCGCCCCAACTCCGGTCTTCCTCTAGACAGGGCATCCGAGGCGCGCCACACTTTGGGTCATCGGGACAGACCGGAGATTCCGGTCTAGAGGGGCCGGAGACTCCGGTAACCTTCCGGTGTCCCTCCGGACTGGAGTCCAGTGCCGCACCACAGCTTGGCAAAGAGCAGAGAAAAACTTGAGGCCGGAGACTCCGGCTAACCGGAGACTCCGGACCATCTCCAGTGTACCTACGGACCCCTATCCAGTACCGCACCACAAGAAGGTCACTTGGCAGCGAAAAACAATGGACCGGAGATTCCGGGTCCTTTGGGCCGGAGACTCCGGTGGGACCGGAGACTCCAGACCATCTCCGGTGTTCTTCCGGACCAGATTCAAACAGTAAAACCTGAAGTGCCATAACTTTTGCAAATGAAGTCGGAATCGAGTGAATCCAATTTTGTTGGAAAGAGGACGACAAGAGCTTACCCTACAAAAACTGAAAATATGATAACAAGCAAGGGAGATTGTGCAAAGGGTTGGAAGGGTGAAACCTTCCACACGGATGAACCGGCAAAATCTCCAACACCGAAAACGCAAAAGAAGACGCACACGAGATCCGTTTTCGGTGAACTTGGCCTTGTCATGACAAGCACGACAAGCACCAAGACCACACCACGATAAGAGCCAAATAAGAACCAATAAAGATGGTTGCAAGGATGCAACGTTGCAAAGGTTTGAGCTCTCCACGAATGATACGATCAAGATACTCGGTCGAGAGCCCCTCTTGATAGTACGGTTAACTATCCTATAATCCGGTCTCTTACTAACATCATGAGACCGGTAAAATAGAAAGCCTATCAAGATCATACCTTTGCCTTGCGCATAATCCACTTGCGGTCGATGAAGACGATCTTCATCTCCTCAAGACGAACCACCTTTCTTGATTGTGCTTTGCTTGGTGAAGACTCACATGTTGCTCCCCCATACACCAATATGGGAGAAACACTCTTTGGCATATCTTCACTTGGACTCAAGTGTTGATCAACCCGCACTTAGCCTTGATCAACATATAATTTTATTCCCTTAGCCTTGACTCCAACATATGGAGATCAAGCAATGCATATGGACACAACCTACAAGTAGCTCAATACAAACATTAGTCCATAGAGATTGTCATTAATTACCAAAACCACACATGGGGGCAACCATGCACTTTCAATCTCCCCCATTTTGGTAATTGATGGCAATCCCTTATAAGAGGGTTTATATAAAGAATAAAGCATCCTTGCAAGATAAACAAGCAAGGATGCAAGTACATTAAAAGGCAAATGCAACAAAAGCATAAAACCCAAATTCCCTTAAACCCTCTAAACTTCTCCCCCATTGGCATCAATTGCCGAAATGGGAAGAAAAATTTATAAGGCCAATATAATATGAGTTCCTCTATAAAGGTGTGCATTTCTCAAGATATGAGTGAAATCAAATGCACATATCCAACGATGAATAGTTAGAGGAAATCAAACTATATTGAGGATCCAAAGATTGCAAATAAGATGAATCATTCTAAACATATCCACAAAGGAGATAGGCAATCAAAAGATCCAAAACAAGAGTTCTAAATAAAAATGGAGAAGCTCCCCAATGTTCATGCACTATTGAGGAGTGCACAAATATGGAATCCTCAGTCCCCCAAAATCATCTAGAACAAGCAACAAGTGCAAGTGTGCATAAAGCAAAAGCAAATCATAGCACTTGCACCAAATATATGGTTGAGCCATAAGGAGATACCAATTTTCAAAGATTCAACATAAGATAGGCCCAACTGAGATAAAAAGAAGATTTTTCAAAACTAATATGTTCACAAGCTCAAGGATACCAATTGGAAACTAAAACCAATTGAAAAAACCAAGAGCTAGTGAGAACATTTGGCCAATAAAAATCAACATGCTCACCGATACAAGCGTGAATACAAGGATCTTCAATAAAGTGTGAGTGCGCAAGGATGCAAATAGAAATGAGACAAGCACTCACGAGACAAATTTGGAGCCACCAAAGAATTATAGAGAGAAATCAAGGTAGCTCAAAAGAAATAGGATATCAACTAAAAGGTGACCTCTCTCATATGTATAGGTTTCTAAGTAGGCAAATCATTGATGATATACACCCACAAAGAAACTTGCACCTATGAAATGGTCGATGAAGGGGAGACCACGGTATCCAAAAGGGAAGTCATGAATATACAAAAGAGATTATTGCTTAAAAGCATAGCACATAGCTCAAATTTATCTTATTGTATATAAATGAACTTCAAACACAGCAAATGCATCACACATATCACTAAGGGAATAAGAGATAGTGGAGATGCTTTGAGATAGGCAACAAGTATCCCAAAGAAATAATAGCAATTGAAGAAAAAAGTTTTTGCAATTTCATCACAAATATCACAAGGATATACTAAGTGAAGGAAATAAGCCAAAACCACAACAATTGCTCATAAAAGCTTTCATGCCAAGAAGCAACATACACAAGGTTGAGACTAGAAAAGTATGCATGAGGTAGATACTTGTTACCGATATGACATTGGTGATGAAGAAGATGAGACTTTGACAATCATCATAGCTTGACTCTTATAATCACATGGTGAGAACACCTTCCTTATGGATGAGACAAGCCCCCAATGCATATCCATTGTACCTAAAACAAAATTCAAGCACAAAATGGTTCCCAAACTCATTGGGTTCCATAGTAGTTAGATACACTACAATACATAGGAAGCACTCCACATAAATATGTGCATATATATCAAATTGAATTTCATGCACATCTTAGCCGATTTAGGATTTGGTGGAGTATTCCCTATATATTGGATCAAGAAAGACAAGCATGCCATATAATATATATGTTAAAGGATATAAATACAAAGTCTTTCAAGAACCAAAAGAGATATAATTTGGACAAAAACACCAAGTAAACCTAGAAGAAGGCACACAAAAGTGTGCCACAAAAAGGTTGTCCAAATTATATCAAAATCAACACATGATCACGAATAAATCAAATCAACATATGATTGATCCGAAAACACATCAACACATGAAGTGAGATATCAATAGGAATCGAATCAAAAAACACATGAGAGATAAGACACCAACTGAAAAGGATACCAACTAGGAGCAAGGATACAAAAGAAGGATATTACATGAAAGATATAAAGTAAAAGAGAAGTAAAGAAGCAAGGTATCAAAGCTCCCATAAGAGATACTAATTGAGACAAATATCTATGAAGGAGATATTAAATTCCAATTAATACCAATTGAAGGTACCTAGGCAAGGCCAATGAGCATATAAGATAAAAGAAAGAGACATGCTCAGGATTTTCTCATTCTATAGGATAAACATAAAACAAGAAATGAGAAAGCAAGACTCCCAAGAGAGAGCAAGGTTACACAAAAAAAAAACACCCTCTACACTTTTCATGATGGCACAAAGCATCAAAAGAAAAAAATTGTCTTCCATAAACATATAAGATAGAAATTAAATGCCAATTGAAAGGATCAAATATTGATTGATAGGATAGGGTTCTAAATAATAAAATAAAAGCTCCCCCCAAGATTCATGCATTATCTTGATATTTGCATTTGAATACAAAATGCACACACAAGGGATCATTACTCTCCATATTTTATTTACAACACTAAACTATATCAATTGGAAAAAGGATCCATGCAAGAGGCAAGGAAGACAACGGGAGTCAAAATAAATATTTTGGCAAGAGATGGGGCAAATAAAAACCAATGCCAATGTAAGGATAATCAAAAATATTCTACCACAAACATAAATATGGATTGTCCAAGGGCAATGACCATTTGGAATTATTTTCCCGGTGATAGAGGTATCCAAGAATATCCTCACAAGATAAATCATATGGTATGAGATAAGAAATAAACACCATATTTTAATAAAGTTTGTTGGTAGTTTCAACTATTCAAACCAACCGGCAAGGCCATGGTTAGAATAATATGGAACAAATGGTTTCTCAAATAATATATAGAAATGCATATTAGAGAAAAACCATACCAAGCAAACTCACACAAACAAGAGCCAAAGGATAACCAAAAAGAAAATTGGAACTTGTTCGAGCAAACATGCCACATAGGAATAAGATAATTTACAATATCAAATCTAAGTGGCAAACCTCAAATGTTCACATTTTATGGGATTGTAATATGCACATAGCTTATTACTCCCCCATAATGTGATAATTTATTTTATCTAAGCAAGAGGCAAATAAAACCAACTAGAGAAATTAATGGACATTGTAGAATTTGAATTTCTCATGAATATGACATGCCACATAGTACCTAGATAATATTGAAATATCAATACTAGGTGGTGTGCCTCATGTACACACATTTTAGGTTTGTGAAGTGCACAAAGCATATCACTCCCCCAAGATGGGATAGTCCATTAATCTCTCAAAAGAGCTAATTGAAATCAACACAAGATCCAATAAGGCTCAACACATAAGTTACACATACATGATACACAACTAACATACACAACCTTGAATAACAAGATAAGTAAGAAAGTAGCATATCACATACAAACACATGCTAGGAACAAGACTAACACATGCAAGGGAGCAAGCAACTTTCAATGTATATATGATTTTAAAACAAGTTACCGCAAGGAGGAACATTGGATGTGAGATAGAACAATATGATCCAAATGGCTTGGCTTGAGGAAATATAGTCATGAAGATCCCTTAATTCTTCAAATGATAGCCAAGTCTCCAATGTCCTCCACAACACCTATTGATCAAGTTGTAGCTTGTTGGTCCCCAACCAAGTTGGGTCCTAAGAGGTTAGTCACAATAGGCTTGGGAACCCAAATGGTTCTTTTCTTGACACCACTTTGAGTCCCCACATATTTGGAAATCACATTGCCAACTCTATCCTTTCTAAGTGAATACGCATGAAGAAGCAAAGTGACCCTTGCCACGACAAAGGTAGCAACATCGACTCTTTTCTTTCTTATTAATAGGCTTCTCAAATTGAGAAGCATTGACTTGAGTCTTCTTAGGAGGTGGCCTTTGTTCAACCCATGGTTGAGCATGGGATTGAACGAGAGGCCGCTTCCTTAGTTGCTTCTCACTAAGAGGCTTCTTCTTCATTGGGCAATCCCGAACATGGTGCCCTTCTAGCTTACACTTGAAGCAAATGATCTTGGCCGGATTCTTGACTTGTACTTGGCCCTTCTTCTTATCAATCTTGGACTTGTTCTTGTTGTTGTAGTTGAATCCAAGTCCATTCTTGTCATTAGGGGATTGTTTCACACTCAACATGTTGTCAAATGCACTCTTCCCTTCATGACGCTTTTCCAAGCCTTTCTTCATAGAAGTGGCTTGGGCCTTGAGCTCTCCTCTTTTCTCTACATGGTTAGTGACAACACAAGTACTAGAGGAGGTAGATGCATCATTGTTAGAGCAACAAGGCAAAGAAAGTAATTCATCACAAGAGGTACCAACATTGTGAGTGGATGAACTACTAGGACTAGCACATGACATTATAGCATTTTTAGTTAAAGTTGTGCTATTATCCACATGAGGCTCACAAGATGTTACCTTGGTAGTGATAGCCTCATGAGCTAACTTTAGACTAGCATGGGATGCTAGAAGATCATCATTAGAGCTAGAGAGCTTTTCATGACTTTCTTCCAATTTCCCATACTTGCTAGTTAGCAACTCAAGTTGAGCCCTTAGCTCAACATTCTCCTTCAAAATAGATGCTTCACAAGAAGTGGAGTTAGTAGCACAAGCATCATTAACATTAGGAATGGAAGAAGACAACTTGGCAAGCTCTTCCTTAAAGCTAGCGTTTTCCTTTTTCTTGACTTAATATTTAACATGAGCATGGTGATAATCCCCAAGAGCAAGGAATCAGTGTAGCACAATTCGATAAGTATTTGAGTGTCAAACCCACAAGGAGCTGAAGGTAAACTATCTATTCTCTAAAGCCCTATAACCCTCTTATATGGCCGTTTGTGCAAGGCAATAAGTTGAAATATGAAAGGAACTAACTAATGAAAGCAAGTGATGTGGAATGGGTTTATCTAGTAACAAGTTTCTCAATCAAGTTTCGAACGCAAGTTTCTTAGAGCAAGTTTCTCTAAGCAGTTTTCTCAAGCAAGTTTCTCAAAGTAGCAAGTAGCAAATATCTCAAGGGAGCAAATGTTCTAGCAATTGTTATTTCATTCATGTGGTTGTCACAATTAGTTAAGCACATGTTTCAGTCTTAATTGTTTCTTCTAGGAAGGAGCCATAAATAGGTGTAGCCAAGTGAATGAACTAAAACCCATTATGATGGTTCTTATGGCCAAGTAAATGACTGCACAAGATTTATTAAGACATAAAAGTCCCACCATAGCCTTAAGTTCTAAGGTCCCCTATGTATATCCCCCAATAAAGTAACTTCATGACTCGGTCTCAGGTTTACATGTCCTCCCAAGTCTCCCCCACCCATTACATTACCGGTGATCACCTTACATGCATTCCCCAACATATGCGTGCACTCATATATTGTACATAAAGACAATCATAAAAGATAACAAAACTTGTATGCAACCAAACAACGAACTATTTCACTATTGCCATGAACCAATCACTTCTCAAACATAGATGGGGAGACACAATAGATCAAGGGAATAGTATATTGCATCATACATCATGTTTGCCAAGAGTTTACAGTGGAGAGATGGAGATGATCTTGCTGTAGATGTTGATGATGAACACGCCGGAGGGGGGTGGAGCCCTCCGGAGGTGATTCCGGTGGCATTTCCCCCCTCCGATCTTCTCCGGCGGCAGCCTTCTGACTCTCTGTTTCGTGGTTTTGTGTTTCTCCGCCGCCTCCTCGCGAAACTCCTCGGGGGACTATTTTTATAGTCGGTTTTAGGTCAAGATGAAGCTTCTGGAAGAAAGATCGACGGCAAAGGAGCCACGAGGGCCAAGTTGATGGGTCCCACGCGGCCAAGGAATCTAGCCGTGTGGGCCCACCTCTTTTGGCCTTCGGGCCTCCACTTTTTCGCTTCCTTCGCTCCTACGCTTTGTTCCTTCCAAAAACTGATGCTCGTAAATTTCCAGGTCATTTGGACGTCGTTTGGGTCCCTGAAACATCAAAATATAGAAAATAGGGTTTTCTGCCAGTGCAGGGTTAATTCCAGAAAAATAGGAAAACTGTGAAATCTTCCCAAAATCATTATAAAACAATGACATAACCCTCATATGATGCAAATATGATTGAAATATGAGTATTATAATGCAAAGTACATGTATGCATTTTACATGCATCAGCATCCCCAAGCTTAACCTATACTCGTTGTCGAGTATAAAGGTGATAAAACCAACATGGACTTTGCATTTAATACTATCAATGGATATCAAAGATGATTACTATTGCTACATAGAGTCAAATGATTCATTCTTCAAAGGAGTAGCAATATACAAGATGGATTATAAAGTGATATCAAATATTCAATGAAAGGATGTTCAATGATAATTCACAAAGTGTAACATAGAAGAAAGTACTATGGACCAAATGTATGCATAATGAAAAGTAAAAACATCCTATAATGGTCATAGAGTACTCTTATGAAATCTGAATATAAAAGATGGACACTTTGGAAAGATATATAAATGAGTAGAGGTAAAACATGAATAAGTTTCATCTAACTTCCAAATGCTTCTACTTAAGTTAATGTTTGCAATGTGGTATTCATTGGTGTCAAGCTCTCATTACCCCCATCATAGCATCTTGAATGGTTAAAGTTTAAAAGTGAAAGCAAATATGAGTAGTGTGCTTGACAAAGTATGGGTTGAAAGCTTCATGCCCCGTGAATACGAGTACCTACACCATGGTGTTACTCAATTTGGTCTACCAAGCAAGTTCAAGTTAAAGTCATTGTAAAAATAGCGTCATCAAGAGGGTCAACCGGGGTACCTCTTGTCCCAGGACATGGAACAAGCCCATGTCAAAATGACAGGACAAACAAACATAATGAACAATCTCAACACCCTTCTTATTTACTACTGATATAGCTTTTTATTATGAGGTGCATCACTGAAGGTTCACAATAGCATGTAAGTAAATTCCCACCATGAATGATGCATGGCTTAGATTAGCAGCCCAGGTGTCTCTCTAGCCATTAGTACAAACTACTTAAACTTACTTAGTTTCCACATTTATTTGGCACTATGATAGGCATCCATAAACAAAGTACATGATATCAACTAAATATAATTAAGAACATGTTAAAAGCTTACCATGTGACAGCACATATGGGCTAACCCCCAACCAAGACTCTTGTCAAGCTCACAGCTTCATAATTTTAATCACAATAGTTCATGTTTATTAAGTGCAATAAAAGTAAGGTGTGAGAGCTTTTTAACCAACTTTTCCCATAACAATCAATAACATAAGCATTTTAATTCAGAGGTATAGATAATACAAAGTAACATGATAAAAATACTCGGAATAACATAAAGCTAATAGGTAGATATGGTGGACTCACTGGAAAAACTTTGGTTGAAGGTGTTGGAAAACAAGTTTTTACTTGTTGGAATTTTTGGGCTAGCAAAAGGGAGAAAGTTGACAGTCTAAATGCATGCACAAGTGTCCATAGAACTAACCAATCCATGTTAAACAAAGTAAAGTAACATTCAACATCAAAACATGAATAAGAGATAGCTCTTGAAAAAACACTTGCAAATTAATACTCATTAAAAGCACATGAATCATGCAACTATATGTATCTTTTGAATCAACTCAAACATCCCTATCCCAATATTTTTAATAGCATCCAACTTATTTCAACCCAAAATTCTATTACCTCTCCCATAAAATAAATGATAGTGATGGTCTTACGAAAAAGCAAAACAAAAATAAAAAGAACAATAAAAGGACGCTACATGTTTATGCGATAGTAATGCGTTGATAGAAAAACAGAAAATAGACGTGTGCAAACCGAGAGTGTTTGGTCCAGTGGGTTGCCTTGACATCCCAAATCTTATGGTCTCCACCATCCTTAGATAGCTCTTGGTGCATCTCCTCTAATCCCTGTGAAAAAACTTCAACACAAAATTTTCTCCCATCTCTTTTCTGTGGGGTGACATTAGCAGGTACAAAAGATAGAATGCTTGCTGAAAGAAATTCATGAACATAAATTCTTATTAAGTGTCCAGAAAGTGTATAATGTGTATGCTTCCTCATAAACTTAAGTTAATCAAGAAGATTAAACTTAAAAGTTCAAAGAATGCATCAAACAAATAGGACAGAATCTGTCCAGAAAAAAAGCAGCAGCAAAACGCATTTTTCTACCCTACTTAAATATTTCGAACAATTCTGAGAAAATTTATTCTTACAGAGGATGAAAAGTTTCAGTTACAGTTAAAATATCAACTCATTCTGAGTTACATAATTGGAATGAAAAATCATACCGTGCACAGATTTGTGCTGAAATAAAATCTCCGAATACAATAAGCAACTTTTTCAATCCAAAATGAGTAAAACTTGGCACTTTATTAAAAATTCCAGAAACAAAACTAAAAACTAATTCTCTTGTTACATCAAGAGGACACAAAGAAAATCAAAGATAAAAACAACCGGGTTGCCTCCCGTAAAGCGCTTTCTTTATAGCCATGTAGCTAGGCTTCTTACTTGGTATCAAGATGGTTGGAGTGAGGTGGCTTGGCATCCCCAAGCTTGAATTCTTGTACTTATTTGATATATGTAGGGTGAGCCTAGGGATAACATCCCTAAGCTTGAGTGTTTGTCCCTCGTGATCTTTATTCATCACCCTCAACTCTTCCACTTGAAAGTTCTCTTCACACAAAACTCATCATAAAACTTGATTAGAGGGATTAGTGTCTCCATAAATGAAATCCTCATAGGAACAGCAAATACATATCATGAGTTGATTCTACACATTAGCTAATATTAATATGGTTGTGTATTGCACTTTGATCAATAGAACCACACAAACCACAAGTAATGAGAGTAATGCAAAATAAAGACAGAATCTGTCAAAAACTGGACAGCTCGTAAAGAGTGAATTTTCAGAGGCACTTAGTTGCTCAAATCAGAAAACTTTGAACTAATGAAATGTGTACTAATAACTGAATATTGCTATCGTAAAATATCAAGTCAAAATTCCTCTTCTGTGATTTTATACATGTTTCGCAGTGAAGCTCAGGAATCAGTTTTCTGGACAGCAAATCGCTATTGTTTAATCCTACCTCTCAAAAAGCTTATTCTTTCCATTAAGATGAAAAATAAGATACAAAGGTGATGTTACAGTAGTAAATAAGCATCTTGACTCGAAAATCCAAAAATTAAGCTGAAGATAAAAATAAAAAAGAAACACAAAGAGCCAAGCAAGAATCAAGAGAAACAATCAAAGAAGAAGGGAAATATTTTTGTTGTTTTTGATTTAGCAAAAGGCAAAAGGAGAAGCAAATATATACAACATAAACACTCTTTTTATTTGGTTTTAGCTTTGGGGAAAGTTTTAATGATAGAGACTTTGCAACGGTTCCATTGGCATGAACAACACATGTTCAAGGTCGACCCCAACTTCTCCATTACTCATCCTTCTCACTTACTTTCCCAATTTTATATAAAATGAAAATCTTAAACTAATTGTCACCAAACAGTAGGTAAAGATATTTTACATGTTGTAAATATATAAAGGTGTGCTCAAACCGAATAGGAAATTAAAGCATAGGGAACACACAACAAAATATTAAACAATTTACTTTTAAGTCTAACTCTCTTCCTATGCATTAGAATTTTATATATGAATAAATAACAACAAATTTGAGGTAACCAATGCATATAATTATCAATAGCTTGCATTTAAATAACATAGAAACATAAAGGGGATTCTTATCTCTTCCTCTCTCATAATAGTTGCAAGCATTAAAGTTAAACATAACCACATAGTTTTGAATAGAATCACCACATAAAGACTTATCATCTAATGAGCATAATGGATCATCAAACTCAATTAAATCACTTTCATCCTCAATAGTAGGTGGACTGAAAATACAAACTTCCCCAGCTTAGGTTTTCCTTAGCATTAGCAATAAAGGTGTTCAAAGAATTAGTACTACCACAAACATGATTGTTATGCAAATAAAATCTAATTTTCTCCTCAAACACTTCATGTCCTAACTCAAGATAGATATTATACAGATCTATAATTGTTTGGTTGTTATCCATTTTATAATTTTTTTTGTGTTTTAGATTTATATGTTAGTATGCAATGCAAACAAGAATAAAAGCTTAGCACAACGCTCCCCGGCAACGGCGCCAGAAAAGTACTTTGTCGGCACAGTGGAAACCAGGGTACCACGGGCCGGCCTGCCAGGCCCACAGATTCTTTGGATGATTTTCGCTAAGGACCAGGCTCTCCAAGCCTAGCGAGCTTCGCGAGGATTTCTCCCCTCGCGAAGGGTTTTTCTCCTCGCCAAGGGTTCCTTCCCTCGGCGAGGGATCGCTCCTCGACAAGGCGTCTCCGACGCCGCCCGCAATTCTGCCAAGGACCAAGCTGAAGGGCTTGGCGAGGCTTTTCGCCTCGCGAAGCGCTTTCTTCGTGAAGCCATCTCTGCCCCGGCGGCAGAGCGCACATGGGCTCTGCGCCGCGTGCAGAGTGACGCGCGTGCCTACGCGCGATGACGACGACGCCGCAGTTGCCGTTTCCATGTATAAAGCAGTCAACAAAGGGGAGCCAAGCAAAGCGGACAATGAGTATTGCCTCTTTGGTGNGAAAATCTCCAAGAGCAAGGAATCACTATAGCATAATTCGATAAGTATTTGAGTGTCGAACCCACAAGAAGCTCAAGGTAAACTATCTATTCTCTAAAGCCCTATAACTCTCTTACATGGCCGTTTGTGCAAGGCAATAAGTTGAAATATGAAAGGAACTAACTAATGAAAGCAAGTGATGTGGAATGGGTTTATCTAGTAACAAGTTTCTCAATCAAGCTTCGAACGCAAGTTTCTTAGAGCAAGTTTCTCTCAGCAGTTTTCTCAAGCAAGTTTCTCAAAGTAGCAAGTAGCAAATATCTCAAGGGAGCAAATGTTCTAGCAATTGTTATTTCATTCGTATGGTTGTCACAATTAGTGAAGCACATGTTTCAGTCTTAATTGTTTCTTCTAGGAAGGAGCCATAAATAGGTGTAGCCAAGTGAATGAACTAAAACCCCTTATGATGGTTCTTATGGCCAAGTAAATGACTGTACAAGATTTATTAAGAAATAAAAGTCCCACCATAGCCTTAAGTTCTAAGGTCCCCTATGGATATCCCCCAATAAAGTAACTTCATGACTCGGTCTCAGGTTTACATGTCCTCCCAAGTCTCCCTCACTCCATTACATTATCGGTGATCATCTTACATGCATTCCCCAACATATGCGTGCACTCATATATTGTACATAAAGACAATCATAAAAGATAATAAAACTTGTATGCAACCAAACAACGAACTATTTCACTATTGCCATGAACCAATCACTTCTCAAACATAGATGGGGAGAAACAATAGATCAAGGGAATAGTATATTGCATCATACATCATGTTTGCCAAGAGTTTACGGTGGAGAGATGGAGATGATCTTGCTGTAGATGTTGATGATGAACACGCCGGAGGGGGGTGGAGCCCTCCGAAGGTGATTCCGGCGGTATTTCCCCCCTCCGATCTTCTCCGGCGGCAGCCTTCTGACTCTCTGTTTCGTGGTTTTGTGTTTCTCCGCCGCCTCCTCCCGAAACTCCTCGGGGCACTATTTTTATAGTTGGTTTTAGGTCAAGACGACAACGGACGGCATCGGAGCCACGAGGCCCAAGATGGGGGGTCCCACGCGGCCAAGGAATCTGTCCATGTGGGCCCACCTCTTTTGGCCCTCGGGTCTCCGTTTGTTCGCTTTCTTCGCTCCTACGCTTTCTTCCTTCCAAAAAAATCATCCTCGTAAATTTTCAGGTCAATTGGTCGTCGTTTGGGTCCCTGAAACATCAAAATATAGAAAATAAGGTTTTCTGCCAGTGCAGGGTTAATTCCAGAAAAATAGGAAAACTGTGAAATCTTCCCAAAATCATTATAAAACAATGATATAACTCTTATATGATGCAAATATGATTGAAATATGAGTATTATAATGCAAAGTTCATGTATGCATTTTACATGCATCAACATCCCCAAGCTTAACCTATACTTGTCCTCGAGTATGAAGGTGATAAAACTAACATGGACTTTGCATTTTAAAACTAACAATGGATATCAAAGATGATTACTATTGCTACATAAAGTCAATGATTCATTCTTCAAAGGAGTGGCAATATGCAAGATAGATTGTGAAGTGATATCAAATATTCAATGTAAGGATGTTCAATGATAATTCACAAAGTGCAACATAGAAGAAAGTACTATGGACCAAATGTATGCATAATGAAAAGTAAAAACATCCTATGATGGTCATAGAGTGATCTTGTAAATCTGAATATAAAAGGTGGACACTTTGAAAAGATATAATAAATGAGTAGAGGTAAAACATGAATAAGTTTTATCTAACTTTCAAATGATTCTACTTAAGTTAATGTTTGCAATGTGGTATTCATTGGTGTCAAGCTCTCATTACCCCCATCATTACATCTTGAATGGTTAAAGTTTAAAGTGAAACCAAATATGAGTAGTTTGCTTGACAAAGTATGGGTTGAAAGCTTCATGCCCGTGAATACGAGTACCTACACCATGGTGTTACGCAATTTGGGCTACCAAGCAAGTTCAAGTTAAAGTCATTGCAAAAATAGCGTCATTAAGAGGGTCAACTAGGGTACCTCTTGTCCCAGGACATGTAACAAGCCCATATCAAAATGACAAGACAAACAAACATAATGAACAATCTCAACACCCTTTTTATTTACTATTGATATAGCTTTTTATTATGAGGTGCATCACTGAAGGTTCACAATAGTATATAAGTAAATTTCCACCATGAATGATGCATGGCTTAGATTAGCGGCCCAGGTGTCTCTCTAGCCATTTGTACAAACTAATTAAACTTACTTAGTTTCCACATTTATTTGGCACTATGGTATGCATCCATAAACAAAAGTACATGATATCAACTAAATATAATGAAGAACATGTTGAAATCTTGCCATGTGACAGCACATATGGGCTAACCCCCAACCAAGACTTTTGTCAAGCTCATAGCTTCATAATTTTAATCACAATGGTTCATGTTTATTAAGTGCAATAAAAGTAAGGTGTGCATCAAGTTCGTGAGAGCTCTTTAACCAACTTTTCCCATAACAATCAATAACATAAGCATTTTAGTTCAGAAGTATAGATAATACAAAATAACATGATAAACATACTCGGAATAGCATAAAGCTAATAGGTAGATACGGTGGACTCACTGGAAAAACTTTGATTCAAGGTGTTGGAAAACAAGTTTTTACTTGTTGGAATTTTGGGCTAGCAAGAGGGAGAAAGTTGGCCGTCTAAATACATGCATAAGTGTCCATAGAACTAACCCATCCATGTTAAACAAAGTAAAGCAACATTCAGCATCAAAACATGAATAAGAGATAACTCTTGATAAAATACTTGCAAATTAATACTCATTAAAAGCACATGAATCATGCAACTATATGTATCTTTTTGAATCAACTCAAACATCCCTATCCCAATATTTTTAATAGCATCCAACTTAATTCAACCCAAATTCTAGTACCTCTCCCATAAAATAAATGATAGTGATGGTCTGACAAAAAAGCAAAACAAAAATAAAAAGAACAATAAAAGGACGCTCCAAGTTTATGCGATAGTAATGCGTTGATAGAAAAATAGAAAATAGACGTGTGCAAACCGAGAGTGTTTGGTCCAGTGGGGTGCCTTGACATCCCCAAACTTATGGTCTTCACCATCCTTAGATAGCTCTTGGTGCATCTCCTCTAATCCCTGTGAAAAACTTCAACACAAAATTTCTCCCATCTCTTTTCTGTGGGGTGACATTAGTATGTACAAAGATAGAATGCTTGCTGAAAGAAATTCATTAACAAAAATTTATATTAAGTGTCCAGCAAGTGTATAATTTTGTATGCTTCCTCATAAACTCAAGTTAATAAAGAAGATTAAACTTAAAAGTTCAACGAATGCATCAAACAAAATAGGACAGAATCTGTCCAGAAAAACAGCAGCAGCAAAACGCATTTTTCTACCCTACTTAAATATGTCTCAAAATTCTGATAAAATTCATGCTTATAGAGGATGAAAAAATTCAGTTACAGTTAAAATATCAACTCATTCGGAGTTACATAATAGGAATTAAAAATCATACCGTGCACAGATTTGTGCTGAAATAAAATCTCCGAATATAATAAGCAACTTTTTTAATCCAAAATGGGTAAAACTTGGCACTTTATTAAAAATTCCAGAAACAAAACTAAAAACTAAGTCTCTTATTACAGCAAGAGGACACAAATAAAATCAAAAATAAAAACAACCGGGTTGCCTCCCGTAAAGCGCTTTGTTTATAACCATGTAGCTAGGCTTTTACTTGGTATCAAGATGGTTGGAGTGAGGTGGCTTGGCATCCCCAAGCTTGAATTTTTATACTTATTTGATATATTTAGGATGAGCCTAGGGATAAAATCCCCAAGCTTGAGTGTTTGTCCCTCGTGATCTTTATTCATCACCCCCAACTCTTACACTTGAAAGTTCTCTTCACACAAAACTCATCATAAAGCTTGATTAGAGGGGTTAGTGTCTCCATAAATGAAATTCTTATAGGTACAGCAAAGGCATATCATGAGTTGATTCTACACATTAGCTAATATTACTATGGTTGTGTATTGCTGTTTGATCAATAGAAGCACACAAAACACAAGTAATGAGAGTAATGCAAATAAAGACAGAATCTGTCAAAAACTGGACAGCTCGTAAAGAGTGAATTTTCAGGGACACTTACGTTGCTCAAATCAGAAAATTTTGAACTAATGAATGTGTATTAATAACTGAATATTTCTGTCGTAAAATATCAAGTCAAAATTCCTCTTTTGTGATTTTATAAATGTTTCGCAGTGAAGCTCAGGAATTTGTTTTCTGGACAGCAAATCGCTATGTTTAATCCTACCTCTCAAAAGAGGTTATTCTTACCATTAAGATGAAAAATAAGATACAAAGGTGATGTTACAGTAGTAAACAAGCACCTTGACTCAAAAATCCAAAACTTAAGCTGAAGTTAAAAATAAAAAAGAAACATAAAGAACCAAGCAAGAATCAAGAGAAACAATCAAAGAAGAAGGAAAAATATTTTTGTTGTTTTTGATTTAGCAAAAGGCAAAAGGAGAAGCAAATATATACAACATAAACACTCTTTTTTGGTTTTAGCTTTGGGAAAAGTTTTAATGATAGAGACTTTGTAACGGTTCCATTGGCATGAACAACACATGTTCAAGGTCGACCCCAACTTCTCCATTACTCATCCTTCTCATTTACTTTCCCAAATTTTATATAAAATGAAAATCTTAAAATAATTGTCACCAAACAATAGGTAAAGATATAAATGTGTGCTCAAACCGAATAGGAAATTAAAGCATAGGGAACACACAACAGAATATTAAACAATTTACTTTTAAGTCTAAC